>CM067375.1:66177437-66384937 GCA_034401795.1 Chaetoderma sp. LZ-2023a
GAAATCTACACAGGTAAGGTGTTGGCTATTTTGAAACTAATTTGACTTGGTACTGTCGCTACCTATGGCATCTATTTAGCACCCACTCAAATTAGTTTCCAAATTATAAACAGAATTTGTATTAAATAGTAAAGACATACAATTCTGATTACATCGACAATTTCACACAGTGAAATCTGTCTATGACGAATACTCCGTTCAGTGGTTAGTAAAGACGCGTTGTCCCATAATGATAATTATTATGCTTTGGAAAATAGCTTTTGGGGCCAAAGAAATATTGCTTCTAAAGACGAGTGATTTCATAAGTGCCCATCTTAAAGGACCACGGTCATTTGACCCCAAGTGAAGAGTCTGTTATGGGCAGAGTTAACCTCTGTGATATGTGCATTATTCCCAGAATGTTGGTGTGGTGGCTGTCGGGATACGAGATAACAATGGTTACCTATCTCTGAGCGGACTTCAGGCTATCTCTGTTAAGACAATCACCCGAAACTGGGTGGATGAACTCAGGGCACTGTTTGCGGACACGTTTGGCGATTGTGATTAAAACTGTAAGTCGATTTGATGCCTCACAAGGTTGGAATTAAACCTTACCCGCCCACCCTACCCATCTACCCTTCCGCAGTTCTAAATATGTACTGTATAGCTAATAAATAAGTTTAACTGTGTTTCTAAATCAAAAACAAAAGCATGTTAATTATTAAGACATGTCCTGATTAATATTTTTAACATAATTGGATTGGAAGACTTAGCTGCCTACGGCAGCAATGTCTTCCAAGCTAATTATATTCAAAATATTAAACATTGTATGCGTTTTCCTTTGTTTTGTAAACACTGTAGGTTATTTTGGAGCTGTACTATGCCTACCTATATACTATTCTGCATAAATATTCTCAGGTGCTGCATTGTAATTGTCCATTAACAAATTTGCATATTAGTGGAGTATCAAATATCGGTTCAGTGTGTATGCAGGACTATGAGATATAATGGAGTGATCCGATCTGCCACTCAAGTAGCTGAGGCCATGGTCAAAATACGTCACTTGTTTAGCTGACGTAACAATCAAATGATGTACGTCCGACACGAAAGTGGCAAAGGCCTCGCGATAAACGCCTGAATCAGTGTATGTATGTTGTTGGCAAAGTTGCAATTTACTAAACATTCTTTTGATTATATTGTCATTATAGGCAGCAATCTCTCTCAGTCAAAATATTAAAAAACCTTCCTTTATTGTTACCTTAATAGTGAGATTCTATACATTCAGATTTCAAACTAGTAAATTCGGTTAAAACGCATGTACAATGTGCGCTGAGCTGAGCTAGTACAGGGAGGGGAAGAGCTGGAAATGGATCCCTCTATTGGGTACGCGCCTATGAGGTATAATTAGATAAGAGGAAGATGCTAAGTGATGTTGGCTTTGAGATTAATAAATAATCTGCTAAAATCATTTGATTTAAGTGGGCCGTGGGAGGTGAAAAATTCGAATTAAATCAATTGACCTTTCCTCTTTATCCATCCACCATATGACGTCATACGACGTCATAATAAACAAAGTGACGTGTAGGATGACGTAATAATTAATTACAGCATGAATGCCTCTACTTAGTCCGCTTAATAGTCCGACGCGTTGTACGGATCTTATGTCTTTACCATGTAATAAACATTATGTTGAATATTTTGAAAGTAATTTGACTGGGCGCTGTTTCTGGGCAGCAACAGCAACCAGGCAACTTAGTCTCAAAATATTTAACAGCTAACCTATATAGTTTTCTGGAAGTTGATAGTCAATGAGTTCAGGGATCGATCACGCGAGGTATAGGCGGTGGTTGGCTAGAGATGGCTGGGGAATAGCTAAACCGGAATTGTCCATTGTCTATATGCTTCCTTTATTGAATGGTAGTTGCGACTCACGGATTGCTCATCCCTTGACATTCCGAGCTATAGTTAGTTTCATTTTGTGTTGCAGAATAGTTTGCACGTGGCGCCACACAGCAGACAGCTAACGAATCATCTCACGATTACCTTCCAAGAATTATGCATTCTGCATATATAATTCGTCAGGAGACATTGTGTATCAACGAAACTTATCTAGATTCAGCGTAGTTATCTCCCTTGCAATATTTAAAATTTGTTAAAAATATCAATGCATTTGGTTTCTTATAATGGATGGATTTATTTCATTTGTTTTTCTATTTGCATGCCAGTACAATCTGTATGCCAATCTCTGTGGAAAACAGGGTTTTGTGAATGGCTTTCATTTATAGGGGTTGGGGATGGTAGTGGTAGTGCTGTGTGAGTGTGCGTGGGGTGGGTTAGGTGGGGGGGGATTGAGAGGGGTGGGGGCGGTGTGGGGGTATGGGTGGCGGGTTCATTTGATGGGCATGGTCTGCGCATTCTCAATATGTTTGCCAACTATATTTTCCTCCAGTTTCCAGGGTGTCAACTCCAATCTTTCTCAAGTTATAGTATCGCCTCAGACTTGCAAACGGAATTTCGAGCTACTCACTTTTCTGTGGCAAGTAGTCCCATAGGAAATGTTACGGGATTTGCAGTGTTACTCTGTGAACAGCGCCTACACCAGTCTTAATATGACTAACACCGTACTTGGGTATAATGTCACTGTTGGTGTCCCCAAGGTGTGTGTTCATGTTGGGTGAACTTTGAAAGGTCAAGGTCAAGGTTACCATTTAGAGGTGAAAGTTACAGGTTTTCGTTTTTGGCGGAAATAATCTCCCCTTGCTCAGTTTAGTTTAATGGACTGATTACATGGATGCGCTTGTCATCCCCTAATATCAAGGCCACCTTTTCAGGGGGCACCTACCCCAACATGGCGACAAAGTTACCAGTTTTCGGTTTTTTTGCAGAAAGAACTGCCTTTCATTATACGTTCCCAATGTGCATATTAGCTGATACCTTATGGCCCATTTTGGTGTTCAGGCAAGCGTTTTGATCAAAATTACCATTTTGTGTTCGAAAACCTATATTTTCTTTCAAAATATCCGGCGAAAATTCTTTTTGCTCTGTTCCACTTGCAAATCTGGTCAGCTTAGAGGCTCTTATAGACTTGATTTGGTATCTGTTTTAAAGTGAATCCATTTAATAGTCTTCGGGAAATCAGCTTTTCCATGCAGACGGTGTCCCATAGTATACATATGGGAGCAGTATTTGAACTGTGTTTTTCAGTAGACTTTTTATCCTCATGATATGAACCTTGGGGTTATATAAGGCTCTTTAGGCCTCTACGGCGCCTCAAAGTGTGAGACGGTGTTTTCAATAGTTCCCGAGATACATGATCTTAATTAAGCATTGTATGCACTCACTATTAATCAGATTTCGGTAATGGGGAGAAATGCAACATTTGCCCTCAGGGTAGCTATTGGATGATTGAGTGGATTTCTACAATAAACTCCTTAATGCTCACAGCACTGTTTGTTCTGCCACTGTGATGCTTAACTTTAATACAGAGCACGCGGATTTATACATACCTCAGTAAAATGTGTACTTATTCAAATAAACACACTAACAATAACACGCATTCGCGTCCAGTTATGTTAGATGTTGGCACTCCTCGTCCACAAATATAGCAAGGCAAAGATCTTGATATCCAGATAGCAAGGTGATACCCAAATAGCATGGTGATACGCGGATGGTAGAGGGATGGATGCCCCGATAACGGAGTGATGCCCAGATAACAGAGTGATGCGCGGATTACAGAGTGATGCCCGTATAACATATTATTGATTTATTTCACAATAAGCCATAGGCCTTTGAGTGTACATTTTTACGTTATACATATTGGCAATTAAATCAGTATGCTATACACTTATCTGGATACTAATCTTATAATTAATACAGCGAAATTGTATTTAAAAACCCTTCAACAGCATAATAACTTTTACAAAGGCGGGCGTACACAGCTTAAACATGGCTTGGGCATATTATTTATAGTTTTCACCAATATATAACATAGTATCTATGGGATGAATAATACCACACAATACAATTCGTAGATCTAAGTTTTCTAGGCATTTCTACCATATATGGAGACTATGGCCGTGTTTGGATTGGGCATGTTATTTCATGTCCTTGAAGGAGCTATTTCTTCTTAGCGTTGAAAGAAACCCCGATGATCCTTATGTGCATTCGTAGAAAACAACCACTACGCACGCGTGCATATACATCAAGGGAGGTAAATCCGGAATAAAAGTTGCATAATACACGATACCAATCTGAACTCTCTGACTATCGATATACGGAAAGCTGTACATATGTGCTGTTGGGTATCTTGAGGCTAATTTGACCGGCGCCCGGCATGGTTAGTTTCCAGATTTTCAACAGAATCTGTATTGAATGGTAGAGACATACAATTCGTGCAACGTGTGAGACTATATCGAGGCATTCATGACGTCATGATTGCGACGTCATCTTACACGTCACGTAGTTAATTATGACGTCATATGATCAAGGGATATACTTGGAAGGGTCCATTTTATCATATATATATATATATATATATATATATATATATATATATATATATATATATATATATATATATATATATATATATATATATATATATATATATATATATACAGCAGAATGCCCAAAAACAAAACTGCCAAAATCACATGCTCCTAGAGGCCTAAATCGTGCGGCTAGATGCAATGAAACGAAATAAATCCCAACACATGATCATTTCACTGAGCATGAATTAATATAATTTATTTAAGCTGTCAGATTGAATTAGAAGCACGAGTCTCCAATTCAAATTGACAAATAAAACCTACGAAATGTATTTATATGGAATGAAATCATCATGTGCCAAGACTCACCTCGGCCACCACATCGAGTCACACAATCCAAGCCTCCAAAAGGACATAGTGCCAACAATTATATTTTCAAGCATTCTGGCGCAAACATGCAGCTTTAGTTACTGTAATTTGTATTGATTGTCTCGCGTAATTTATGCTGATTCTCCAAACAGGCAAAAATGCAAATATCATATCATATCATATCATGTCATATCATATCATATCATATCATATCATATCATATCATATCTAAGATAAATCAAATGACCTAACGTTCACCCGGAACATTGGCCCCTAAGACTCCGTATAACAAGATATTTACCAAATATTGTGATTATGATTGTGGATGTGAACCTATTAGAGCCTAGGACCACATAATTCTTTTAGCAAAGTTTTGTAAATGTAGAGATGTGTTTTGACAGTTTCCGATTACTGATTCCTAAAATGTAAGATTTTCACCAAGTGATATCCTGATAACAGAGTGATGCCCTGATTACAGAGTGATTCCCGGATAACAGAGTGATACGTGGATTACAAAGTGCTGCCCGGATAACAGAGTGATGCCCGCATAACAGAGTGATGTCCGGATAACAGAGTGATGCCCGGATAACAGAGTGATGCCCGGATAACAGAGTGATGCCCGTATAACATAGTGATGCCAAATAACAAGGTATGGAGAACGGAGTGATGCTGGATAACAGTGTGATACCCGGATAACAGAGTGATGCCAGATAACAGAGTGATGACAGGATATTATGGGGATGCCCAGATAGCAGAGTGATGACGGATAACAAACCGCCCAATCAGATTCTCTTGAACAAAGTTGATTCAGGTTTTGGAATCTTGACACTTTGTGGCAAACTGCTTGTTTCGCAGATCTTTAAATGTGTTTTTGGAAATATGCATTCCAGCAAGGTGAGCTAACTAGATGAATTGAGCCAATTTCGTATTTCGCTTTGCCAATGTCAGTCGCTTCTTAGACAGTATGATATACGATTTAAGTGGTTAACTTGATGAGGAAAACACATGTGTAGATCGCCACTTGATCGAATATTTACTTGATTGATTATTTTATTTCGCAACAGTAATCTGCTTAAATGGAATAAAGAAAAGATCATAATCCACAATATAAGTCTCATTGATTTTCCCCGAATACGGCAGCCTAGCGACATAGTTCATTCCTTCGATTGTACGCACAATTGCCAACATGATCTAGTTGTCGGTGAACATATACAAATAAACCCCGACATATTCGGGTCTTCTCGCGAAATCTAGCAATGACTGTGTGCAGAACTGCGCAATTTTCTGCCCTCGCTCACTTTCCCTGACAATCACGATAAAATTTGCCGCGCAGGCATCGCGTGTGAACATGCTCATAATTGTATAGAATGATGTGATATGCTCTTCCGAATCCGCTCCCCTGACCAGGAAACCATATCCCTCGCACGCTTCTTTCATAAATTCTGCCTAATCCTTGTATTCGTCAGTGGAAAACCCCACTTCCTTTAATCATGTCCTGTTTTACCAACGCCCACGTCATTGCCATCTCATCGTCTGTCACGTGATGTACGACGACGCTCCTTCTATCCGGAAGTGAGGTCACCATTGGAACAACGGAAAGGCGTTGAGAGTAATTAAAGCAAAGGGGAGGTTTCACGAACTTGTTGGCTATAATTTTCAAAATATGTGTATGGCTATTCAAATTGTTAATTTAACTGGGATCAAACCGTGTGTTGTATATTGACCTAAACTGTCATAAGATAGAAGCGTGGTTAAGTTCGGGTTATTTATTGGGCACTGGCTGGGGCCATGATACAATCAAAACCGCAATCAAGAACCGAGGAAGAAACTTTCTTCTTGACATAATAAATTATTGTATTTTTTGCTGTAGTTTTAAAATGTAACCCTTTATCTAACCTCTGCATGATGCGGATTCTAATATGTGTATGCTGAAAAGAGAAAAATAATAATACAAATTATAATAATACTTTAAAATGTTAAGCTTTGGCCTCCCCACAACCACCCCTCCTCCTCCCCCTTCTTCTTCTTCACGCGGATATGGTTTATGCATAACATGTCGAGCTTATCAGTGCATAGGGCAGTCCATTCGTTCAGTTTCTCAATGGACACAAATAGATGTATATAAATAGATAATCAATGTGTTCATTCGTCAGTGCACACGGCGGTGGATTCGCGCTGCTTACAGACTAATAACATATTACATATTTTGAAACTAATGTGGTAAGTTGAATCTATTACTATATAGGTATGAACATGCTCCTGACTAATTTGTTTCGAAATACTTAACATGTTACCCGTATGGATATTTTGACTAGCCTGAAATCGATATTCTGTTATGTCATGACGAAAAGGGGTATTGATACGTGAAGGAAATACCACATGCCTTACAGAATCTCCATCATTTGGCACCTACTTTCATAGGGGTAGCAAGGTGTCAAACAGTCGTGGGGCGAAGCCAGCCTACTTTTGGTGGTCAGTGGTCCTCCGTGGACATGTTTTGGAATTAAGATCAGCTGAGATGCCACGTCCTGTATATTTGTGGGGTGGGGACGGGGTGGGGGTGGGGGCTAAATATCGAATGTCAGGTTCGCCACTCGACAAAGATGGTGACTGCCGCATATCTTCACCCTCTCCCAAAAGTAGGGGTAGTGCAACTGCGCTCTAGCACCCCCTTCCTATAGCCTACATATGAATGTAGAGGACGCGCTCGCGTACATTTTAATAACGCTCAAAAGTAAAATCAGAGACATTGTTCCCGCGTACACACGCTCGAATGGATTTTAACATTTTGAACCCTGAGTTTCCAGACAGAATCTTAATTTCAAGCTATCTATACATTTAAGCTATTGAATATTTTGAAACTTATTTGAAAAGAGCCGGGAACTGACACGTCCGCTTCCAGTCAAATTGGTTTCAAAATATTCAACATAATATTTAATAATATTTGGTTTAAACATAATTTATTTTTTGTCTTAGAGGGAGCGCGATAAGACAGGTCTTATAACCGCGTCTCCCATACAATTTTATTAAAAAGTAAATGTTTCATGGTGTAACAAGAATGAATACATACATGTTACTATACTATATCTAATTACTTGGTGGCATTAAATTATACAATTATACTTATGATACATAGTAGTGAGTCTGATAAAAATGCACATTCACAGTTGAATGACAGATACCAAATCTATCTGAGCACCCCCGGAATCCCAATGTGGGTACCCCAACGCAATGAAAACGAAACAGAGTTCAGCATATGATGGTTTCGCCCCGAACAATCCATCATAATTTTCAGTTACTCAATTGAACTAGGGACTAGTGTCTCTAGTTCAATTTCAGAACACAAAAAATCATATCAGTCTATACGTAATAAAACCATCACAAGCTAAATTCTACCTCGACTCACTTCAGCAAGACCCACAATTGACTCACTTCATCAAGGCCCACAATTGAAACCTCCAAAAGTATACAATTCTAACAATTCCATCTCCAAGCACTCCGCCGCGAGTATGCACCCCTACATATTGTGAGACAGGATGAAGGAACTACTTTATAATCATAGATCAGTCGCCATGGCTAGTAGAGGTACCTGTGCATTTGTGTTGGTCGATAGCTAGTGTTATTTCAAACTGGATGAATCTATGGTACAGGGGCATAGCCACATGGACACACCAACACATATGGACGGGCATAGAGACACACGCACACACGGACGCATCTGCATCAAGAACGTACACACAAACGCACGCATACGCTTGGCAATAGCCACGTCCAGACACGCACACGCGACGACACGACTAAGGAATACGCTGAATGCTGACACGCCCAGTGACACGTGGCAGACTCGATGCGACAGGTCGTGAACCTTACAGCAATAAATGGACGAATATATGCGCCCACACCGGAACAATCAGTAATTAGTCGGAATGGACACGTGCAGGGTATAACTCATGTAATTAAATGTAGCCATGTTGTAATATGCTGCTATACGATTGATTGTCAGCTATATGGTCAAGTTCGACTAGCTAACTATAGTCAGTTTCATGGTTTACTGAACATGCGCAGTCGCTATGACAAGCCGAAAGCTGAATAGTTAACTATAGTTCGTTGGTACCCGATCCCCCATTGAATTACTATTGCAGAAAATTTGGAGGCGGGTACCAGTCTCCATTAACCCTTTCTGTCGTCTGTGTTGATGCCCTACGAAAAATGGTTATTTTTGTCCGCTAAGACGTCAAAAGCGTCCATATGACATCGAGTGGGGAGGAATAGGGGCTTGGGAACATTGGCATAGCGTGGAAAAGCATAATTTCATCAAACCAGTTTCCAGTTTCAGTTTTCTTTCTTTCACTCAGGCCGTTATTAAACGGAATATGAGGGTACATAAATCGATAAACATGTGACGGTAGAGATCTGTATACATGAGAGTACTGCAATTATTATTATTATTATTATTATTATTATTATTATTATTATTATTATTATTAATATTATTATTTTTGTAGTTACGATGATGTTGATGATGATGATGTTGATGCCGCTGCTTAACGACTAGTAGTAGCAGTAGCAATAGCAATAGCAGTAGCAACAGCAGTAGCAACAGCAGTAGCAGTAGCAGTAGCAGTAGCTGTAGCAGTAGCAGCTGTTGTTGTTGTTGTTGTGGTTTTTGTTGTTGTCGTTGATAACAAATTTATTGTTGTTGTTATTGTTGTTGTTGTTGTTCTTCATCTTCTTCTTCTTCTTGTTGATGATGTTGATGTTGTTGTTGTTGTTGTTGTTGTTGATGTTGTTCTGTTGCTTTTTGTTTTGAAAATCGTAAGTATTTACACATCCTGCTTAGTATCGGTCTATTACATATTGCGAATAGACCTTTGTTTTTTTCAAATGTATTCTCCCTTATATAATAATGAGGTATATATCGGTGCCTTCCTCTCACATATTTCTGACAGTGGAAGAGAAAATGGATTTCATCTTCTATAAGATTGCATATACTACAAAAGCGCTCATTGCGTTCTATTCCGATCCATCTCTTTGTCTCAATAGCGAGTTGGTGATTTAGCGTACGAAAGTGGCAGAATGTTATGGCGTCCCGGTATAGGAGTAAATTTAGGTATTTCTCGGGCTCAAAATTCGATTTAATTTGTTTATAAAGCGTCTGTCGCGATGATTCGGCTAATGTTCTAGACCATTTTTCTATATATTGTTGTTCTAAAATATGTTTGGTTTGTTTTATTAATTATTTAGTATTTATTTGCTCTGTCTCAAATAAACTTAGTTGACCTGTGCTCTCCAGAATAGATTTGATAGTTTCAACCCATTTAAACCGTTTATTTTGTTTTGTCATGTAATCAGTTGCTAAAAAGTATAAGATGGCTGATAGTTTGCCGTAACCCATAATAACCCATGGGTAACAAGTCCCGCCAAGAAGCGAATCATATTGGGTTCCAGTGGAAAAATACCAAATTCCCCATAGATCATTACGTTTGGAGTGCTTTGTTTTAAATGAAGTAAATTTTTAACAAATTTTTATTTACACGTTTCTATATGGGCATAATTGTCAACACCCCAGATTTCTGAACCGTAAAGTAGAATAGGTGATATCATTGTGTCGAACAATACAGCTGCCAAGTCGATTGGGATGTTGTGCTCTCCAGTCTTCTTTAGTAGAGAATATATAGCTTTAGTGCCTTGTTTTACATTTCTTGCTTTACGGCTTGTGAATGTTTCATTGGCTTTAAAGAGAATTCCCAGATAAAGATACTCACTGACTACTTCAAGCTCCTGGTCTCCAATATAAAAGGTTTGGTTTGAGTTTGTCTTGCGTTTAGAGAAAATCATTATTTTTGTCTTGCTGTAATTTATTTTAAGTTTCCATTCAACACAATACTTTTTGAAGACCTTTAGAGCACTTTGTAACTCATCCGGAGTCTCTGCCATTAATACTGTATTATCAGCATATAATAGAATTATACGATATAAAAATAAATGCAAATGGTCTTCAGGTACATTATTCGGATTTAAAAATTCTTCCATGTCATTAAAAAGTATAGCAAATAGAAATGGAGAGAGGTTTTCTCCCAGCTTAACACCTATATTACACATAAAATATTCAGATTTTTGCTTGTTGTAGCTAACGAAGGATTTTATATTTTGATACATATTATATATGAGATTAAAACACTTTCCAGATATATTAGATTTTAAAAGCTTTCTCCAAAGGCCCGCACGCCAGATCGTGTCAAATGCTTGTTTAAAATCAATAAAACAGCAAAATAATTTTTCCCCTTGTGCTTGTAGCAATTCTGTGATTAAATAAAGTGAAAAGACATTGTCAATTGTGGATCTTTTTTTCTAAAGCCTGTTTGCGATTCTGATATAATGTCGTGTGGCTCTGCGAAATTCTTTAATCTGTCATTTAAAATTGATGTGAATAATTTCCCAAGGCAGCTTAGTCAGGTAATCGGGCGGTAATTTGCTGGATCAGAGGGGTCACCTTTGTTTTTATAAATTGGAGTAATTTTCCCAATTAGCCAATCCTCAGGTACCTTGCCATGATCGAAAATTATTTTAAATATTTTTCATAAATTGGTAGCATAATATCGGCTGTAGATTGTATATACTCATTATAAACATTATCCTCACCAGCTGCTTTGTTATTTGCTAGTTTAGCGATTTTGTCAAGAATTTCACTCCGAGTTATTGGTTTATATAATTCTGGGCAGTCTAATATGTCTGAATCTAAAATTACATTTAGTTCTCCATTGTGTACACCCTGGTTTACAGATTGAAAGTGAAGTAATAGTTTCTCCAGTTCTATTTTAACGTGTTCGTCGTTTTTCTGCCATTTGTTGTTCAAGACTTTCCAGAATGCTTTCGTGTCTCGTTTTTGCAGTTCTCGTAGTTTGTTGTGAAGTTTAAAGCGAGCATTTTGTGAATGTAATCGAATTTTTTTCTTGTATGTTTTAATTGCACTTATCAAGTGTAGTTTGTTTTGTTCGGTTGTCTGCCATTTTGAAATTTGCGCAAACTTTGCACTAACCATCTAAACCGAGCTCGGGTGCTCGGTTGACTATAGCTGACTATGTAGTTAACTATTTGAAGTGCGACTGGTATTCTAGTTAGATATAGCTATTGTTAGGAGTCGAACTTGCCCCATGTGGTTAGCTGGCTGGTCAGGTACAGAGAAGTAGGCTACTTAAGGTTAACTTTTATTATAATGCTTCTCTCTTAGGAATCGATTGTAGTTAAATAGAATAGGTTTAGAATAGGTAAGCGACACGTGACTATAGTTTGGAATTATATGTGTAAACTATAGGATTAAGAAGTTTGGTAAACGAGCCATCATTAATAGAATACAGCATTGTGTCATCCATTCCATCTATCCTCGCTAGGAGGAAGATCCCGGTGGCGAGATAATCTCCATATAGAATCACCCTCGCGTCTTACCACACGGTACCATAGATCCACTAAAGTATTGCTATCATAATCAACTACGTTACCTATAGGTTGGCGTGGCAGTCTTAATTGACAGAAATACTCCGTCATAAATCCTATGCATAGTCCGTCAAGATGTACGAATTGTATGTTTTCGCTATTTACTAGATATTCTGTTGAATATTTTGAAACTAGCTTGACTGGTCGCTGTCCCTGACATAGTCATCTATGGTGCCATAAAATCGGGATTCTGCGGATCTATTATTTAGAGCATATAGATCGACCCCAGCACTCGCAAAGCATGGGCGGAACCAATCCACAATTGGGCGGGGCGTATGGCCAAAGGTGGATTCATCAATTAATGATGACTGATGGCCACCCAGAGGTGCTTATGCACCAGTTGTTGAGAGAATGTGGCCACGGTCACTAGTCAAGGGGTCATCAGGAAGTGTCCTTACTATTAAACGGTTAGTGTTCAAGATTGGTCATGGAGATCTCGGTCCACTCACCGAAGACGTCCGCCAGCACCCAAGAGGAGAACATTTATAAAGAACATTTACCACTAGCGTGGCCAACATCTTCAAAGAATTGTCCCCTCCGTGTCCGCAAGTAGACGCTTCCAAAACCATCTGCAGGATCCGTTTTCAATCTCCATGACCCTAGATCCTTAAGCACACTAGCTAGCCAACATATAGAAGCGAACCAGATTGGGAGGGTAATCCATGGAGAAATATCGAAGAGCAGTCCATGGAGTGCCAGCGTACTAATTGTGCTTGGTAATCAGACTATTTTAGATTAGAGCTGAAGGATCATTTAATTAAATTTAATTGAGAAAGCGTCGCTGATCTGTGTAAAGGGGGCAGTGAAACAAGTAATGCTGAATGAATTCGTCAGCGTGCTTGCTAAGGCAATATTCGCTGGCCTTAGGCATGTATAGTACCACAGTGGAGGAGGTTGTGAGTGGTTCATGGCCCTCAGCTTATTTTTTAAATTCTGATAAGGTGGTAGCCATCCTAACGGGTTGTGTCAAAGCATTCCAGGTACGGATTGTTTCTGGAAAGAATGATCTATTATGGGTCTCGCTTCGGCATCTGTATGGTGTGATGAGGTTTGGATGACGGATATTATATGGATTCCGTGTTTGGGATAGTGGAGGAAGGTAATCATTCAGTGGTTAAGGAGTCATTCCATTTATAATCTTATAGAACATAATTAGTCGGTGGGTTTTCCGTCTATGCGTCAGTGTTTCAAAGCCGGTTTCCATATACAAATCATTAGTACTAACACTTAGTGCATTTATTAATATTTAATTGCGATTGAATTATCTAATTTGGTCTTTCTAGGGTCTAAGCGTTGGCATGGATCTGACCGTGCTTTTTATTACCCTTTTTCAAAGGCCAGGAACCTGTTCAGCGTGACGTAGTCAGAGATTGCTAATAAGGTCCACACATATTACAGTTTCCTATCACTAACAGTTTACTCTAAACTTGCACATTCATGCATAGTTTAGACATTAAAGCGCTCGTGTCCCAATAAATAAAGACACATGTGCACGAAATATATAATGCCTGCCGACGTCTGTGCCTCTATGCAGTGCTACCGGACGGGCAATGCCCTGATGCCACATTCGTTTTAACTATTGAACACCATATTCGTTGAGTCGATTGTTTGTGCACGGCCTTGATTTGTCAAAGAAAAAGTCCCTATATGCCCGTGCATCTTGTCATTTGTCAGTACCTCGTAGGACGTATTCAGGGCAGTATATTCGACAACTAGAATGTCAATACGGTTAGTGTAATTATACCACATTAAAGGGGAAATTACCGTACATATTTTGACAATAAGGTGCGTGAAACTTGTTGCTACAATGGCAACAACAACATTCAGCCTAACTATTAACACAATAATTAGTAGGCAGTATGTGTTTCGTGATGACGATACTTTGTTAATTCGTTAAACGTTACAATTTCGACATCTCAGTTGCAAGACACCTATACAGCTAAATTAGATTTTCATAATTGTTTGTCATTTCAAACGGGAAAGTGTAAAGTGGAAAAATAACAAATAATAACGCCATAAATACACAATTGTAACGTAATAAGGCACTATAATATACTACACTTCCGGGTCCAGCAAATGTACATTAGTTGAGTCCATTGACCGCAAGACTTAGAGCTCTACCAATGCGTATCTCTGAATCCGACCCTGCGCACCAGCAATTCTATCATAACATGCATGCGAATACCAGCATAAAGCACTATATATATTATTATTTACTATATTCCCGTAAATAAATTTATTAACTCCTAACCATAAAATTAAGATATTTTCTTGATCAGGTAGAGATTTATTTCGCTCACTCAGTACTGCCACATCAATTCATTCGTTAGATAAACAAGCCATTAAAGGGCGGGCGGGTGGGAGTGTGGCTTGCAGAATACAACTTTGAGACAATTTTAATTATACACACCGCTAAGCGGAACATTAAACTCTTGTGTCCGCTCTCATCTGGCTACATTTGCTATACCCGTATAGCAAGCATAGCCTGCAGAGCTCTGACCAATCACGTGTCTTACAGATAGGACCGTCTGTAAGCCACACACCCACCCCACCATGTAATGGACTGGAGTTAATATCGTTTATTTACTAAATTCCAGTAAATAAATTTATTAACTCCTAACTATAAAATTAAGATAATTTCTCTTTACTACAAAGCACTACAGTTGAGATTAAAGTCTAAATATTCTGAGACTATATACAGGTGCGATTATATGTTTAAATGTTGTGTAACTGTTAATAAATTGAATAATGCATCGCCATGGAATCAGATTTCCAGCTGCCGTGTCGCTTAATAAGGTGACTGTCTACCTTATTGTTTTCAGCCGCTGGGGTACCAGCATGGCCAAGCGAATGTAGTGTTAATCTGCGATTTACCTGAGCTACAGCAGCCAACGCGCGAAGAAACTCGTCACGAAATAAGGAATAACACATTGCTTTATTGTATGTTCATGGTCACTGTATTTATAAAAATGTACTCGTCAGATTTAATATGAATTTTTTGAAGATAATTTCTTAAAACAGTTGCTGGGCAGAATTTTGAGTCTAGCACCGCGATGACAATCTCTGATCCCCGGTGGTATTGATCAGTTTTTTACTTACTTATGTGTATACAGACATTACTTTCAGTAAACGTCACGCCACGCTTTTTGAGACACAAAATTTCGGCTGGTCTGGGAAATCCAGCATAGCCTACAGCATCATTGCACATATGCGTTTGTCTCGCAGAGACCCATGCAGAAATGGGGATAACGCAGTTTTTAAAATCGACACGCGTAACAGAATCTGTTAGTCGTCGGCTTTCCGACGTTCCGCCTGGCACCCTCTATGGCTGTTGCAATACATCTGTTGTCAAGGGATTGGGGGGGGGGGGGGGAACGTTGCTTTAGTCGAATTTAGCTTTGATATCGTCAAAAGCCGAATTTACTGAAGAAATGCTGTTGTGGACTGAAGCCGCCATGAACAATGCTATTGTCTTTGAATCATCGATTTGGAGGTGATGGTTTCCCGCCTATTGCTTATATCGATACCATGCTGACGAGTATGCCTTAGATGTACTCGGCGCATGCGAATAGGTGACGAAACTTTGCAGCCGTTCTATAACACTACCTGGCAATTGCGCAGACGCTGCCTTCCAACGTAATTGAAAAGTAAACAAATCTAAAAACTTAGTTTATGTGGCTTACAGAACACAACTTTGAGACAATTTTAATTATACACAGAGCTGAGCGGAACGTTAATCTCTTGTGTCCGCTCTCAGCTGGCTACATTTGCTATACCCGTATAGCAAGCAGAGGCTGCAGAGCTCTGACCAATCACGTGTCTTACAGATAGGACCATCTGTAAACCACACACACACACACACGCACGCACGCACGCACGCACGCACGCACGCACGCACGCACGCACGCACGCACGCACGCACGCACGCACGCACGCACGCACGCATACACGTTTTGCTATGCTATGCGAGCACCTGAACTACATACCCCCCCACCCGTATGAGGACCTTGCTTTCTGATAGGTTAATCGACGTGCCAATATGCATTTTAATTTCTGTACTGCATACGAATGCTTACCAGCTATTGATCGTTTCATTATCACTGAAAACAACTTCTCTAGGTTTGTTGACATGTTGCATCCTTATGAGGACATACTAGTAGATTCTGTGCTCGTCATGCGAGGACTAGAAATGAACATCTACATGATACATTAATTGTGAGGACTTCAGTTATACACACTTGACTAAGTCTTGTGAGGACTTACACTCACAATGGATCATGCATTTAAAGCGAGGACCCTATCACACACGTCGAAATAAGTACAGTCAACGAGAGGACCTAATAACATTACCCATTTTATTATTCAGGATTTCTTGCACTCATCTAGGGCTGTATGATATCACTGTATATGCTATATGGTTTTTCACTATTTATTAGCTAACCTTTTACTCTGTCCAGAAAACCGTGTCTAATTATATGTCTTTCAGTAAATTATTTTAGACATTCTTACCAATCAAGTTGCACATTGTAATTTATGCTATATCACCTAATCCGTTCTTAGGGCCACGATAATACCATACAGTGAAACTTATCTCTGACATATTCATGATAGCAAACTTGAGAGGGCCTAAACATGTGTGCAGTTTATTGGCTAACACACATCTTTATACGATTATATAACTAACCTATATCATTTATCACCAAATTGACTTAAAGAGTGAACTAGTAAACTTGCCGAGATAGCTCACATGGAACCATAACATGGCACATTACATGTGAGTATTTATTTTACATACATTTGGCTAATTACTATGAGGACTTACACTGTTAATGTTCTCTTCGACCGCTTCATATCACAAAAGTATATATTTTATGCATTGTTCAGTGTTTATTTCTATTTATGGCGATCAACTCCATCAACTATGTCTCAGTTTATTTGAGTTAGACATCCCTAGTTATCAATTTGCAATTCTGTCGGTCACGATAATTCAGATGATGGCAAACTTGAGAGGGCCTATGCGATGTGTACGTCTGTCATACACACTTGGCTAATTGTTGTGAGGACTTACACTTCTAATATATTATGTAAATTAGATAATCTAATGTGACTATTCCTTGTAGTATTTATTTATCGATGGTGTTGTGATGTCTTCCGGGCAGGGGCGTAGATTCTGGGGGATGGGGTATATTATAAGGAAAGTGGTGGTCAGCCAATCTGAATGAAACATGGAGGGAACATAGAGACATAATATATATGTAAAATACTAGCATGGGTTTTGACATCATATGTTTTGTTCTCACCAGAGGAGGTCTGGAAGGAAGATGGGAATTTCAAGCAATTTTAGCAAACAAAAAAGGCATTTTTCTGAAAACGCACTTTGTTTAAATACTGGTTTCTTTGCAACGCAGAGGGAAGCTTGGTGCATAGTACAATAGGCAAAGTCAATGGTCATTTATACATAGCAAGAATTATTTATTTTACCGTCACACAAAAAAGTAACACAGTCCTGAATATGGTGTAGTCAAGCACTTGGGAAAAATTCCCAAGACACTCAAAATAGCCAATATTTGAATAATAGTACATTTATAATATGCTGAACTCCATGCAAAACATGCTCTAAGCGCTTACAGTGCGAGAAAGATGATATGTATGGTATTAATATCTCTATTGGAGGCGCACAAATAAGTACTTCACTATAATGGACTGGTACACTGATACTAGTACTGCAACAATAACAAATACAATTTGGTGTAACAACCAGGCCTTATCAGTCCAGAACCATATCCGAAACATTTTGATAAATCCGACAAATTGGCAAATTTACAAGAATTTTCGACCCTCGAAAAAATAGGTGCAATGTATTTCCCTATACTACTCTGATATATTGATATTTATACTGCACCAATATATTATACAATGTGGTGTATATACGACTAGGTTTCACAAGTACACTGCAACATCTGGGAGTGGTAAGTGCCATTTTGTCAAATTTACCAAATTGCTGAAATTTATTGTATTTCTCACCCTACAAACATGAACTGGAGACAAAATGTAAATTAATGCACCTCACTGTTCTGCTAGTAATATAAGTTCAACTACTATCTCTTACAACATGTGCACACATGTACAAGTATGATGAATCATTCAGGCTGGGTCGGCTATTTTTAGCTCACCTGACCCAAAGTGCCATGTGAGCTACTGTCTATCTACAGTATCTGCCACCCAGTTGCACCATTCTCAAAAACATTTATTTGAGCAAATTCAACCAACTTTGGTATGTGAGTAACCCCTATGATATGATTGCGGAGTGGAAGAGGGTATTAACATTTGTCTCCTTCCAGAAGGGAGGGTGTATAGGGTGTGTGGGGGGTAGGGGTGGTGGTGGGCAAAAGCATTGGGTGGGGGTTGAACGTAGTGGTGGATTTGCGATGATGCGCATCATCTATTGAACAGTCTGGTTCTGTTGTTGTTGTTTATCTTGTTGTTGTTGTTGTTGTTGTTGTTGTTGTTGTTGTTGTTGTAGTTCTTAAGATATTTTAATAACTCTGGTTCTACTGGCGTGCTCTTCTCCAAATCTAGGTGGATTAAGGTGCCTGTCTGGGCTATGGATGGCGGCACAGGACGGCGGATAGGGGGGGGGGGGGGGGGCTGAGTACAACTACCAGTATGCTATTAGCTACACATCCAGACGTATGCAGTTATTAATCTGTCATACATTTGAAAATATGAGTTCCTCATAAATACCAATCACATCGCACAATATGCAGCAAGTTGGCAGCAATTATCCAAGGGTGTAAATACCTGGAGGGAAATTACGGTAAGTACCACCCTGGGAAATAGTCTAAAATGCGGGGAATACCAGTACATACTGGAAAATACAGGGAAATACTCCAATAAGTGGGTTATATTAATTAGCAATGTTCAAATTTAGACTACAATATTTTATATATTAATCAGTTGTCTAATATAGATACGATAACGTAGGCTGAAATATGAGAGCAGCTATGCAACTTGGGTTCAGCACAGTATATGCATAACCGCGACAACCCTACCTAGAAGCTGAAACACATACGTTTAATGCCCAAATTATTTAGCTGAATATTTTAAAACTAATTTAAATAAAGGCTAGAACAACTTCCAGTCAAGTGTTTAAAAAATATAGTGACCCTAAGCGCAAATCCATTAATACCATTATACTGGGTTGAATATTCAACTTAGTAGAAAATTGTATGTAGAAATGTAGGCTTAACATAGCAAACTATCCTGGTTGATGTGCAGTCACCTGCCACCCTCTGCTCATAATCATCATATAGTGATGTGATATATCTCTCACAATAGAAGGACAAGAATGTGTGTAATTGGGAAGAAAATGATTGTGATGACCAACACATTTGAATCTGTACACCTTAAAAAGTAAGCGCCCCCACCCCCTAAATAGGGGCTAATATTTTCTGATATATATAAATGGTTGCAATAAAAATGCGCACACAGCGCCACCCCGACTAGAGGAATATTGTGTAAAATTGATTTCCCCAGAAACAGCGTTATGCATGAATGAGTAGGGGTCAAATGAGAAATTGACCCACTTAACAACAATACAAATTCATCGTGTCACAATCAAATAACAACCAATTGGAGTGCATTCGCTCTATTAGTTTTAATATTGCTAATACCGGGTATATCCACCCCGGCTTTGGATCGCTTGACGCCAGCGATTTCGCATAGAGCTGATGAGCCGAGTGACAGGATGCTGTGGAATAGCCATCCACTCCTCCAAAAGACTTAGTGCAATTTCCCGATGCCTGTTTGATAAGCCGGGAATTGCTAATTTAATACAAAACTGCTTAAAGGGAATCACTATACCCCCTATACTACTTGATATAATCTAGAGGCCGTAACGTTTTTAAAGATATAATTATAAGCTCTGTGCTCAAATTAGAAGTAGATATATTTGTTAGTTAAATATGTGAAACGTTAGCCAAATTTCTATACGAGAATTAGTCATCCAACAGCACTATTGCAATAACGTTGCGAATTGCGTTTTATCAGGGGTTTCTCGCTAACGTTATCGTGGTCTTTTTCGGACGGGATTCAACTTATGACGTCATAGGTTGAATTAACTCGCAGAAAATTAGAGCAACATAGCGCTTTTTAACGCAATTTTAATCGGAATTATAATTAAATGTCACAGGAAATGTGTACACAGTAACTTAAATATGAGCTCTACAATAGCACCACGTGATTTATGTAATCTATGGTGACCCTTCTTGTGTTCCCCTTTAAATACAGAAATAATTTTGTGCGCACACGGGCACTCGTCGTACAGTTACAGAGAATTGGTCAGAATGCCTGATAGTCCTCCAGCAATAGGCATGCATGGTTTCAAGATTTTTTAATTGGGTCAATTGTTCTTTTCATCCAAGCTCATTCATGCGTAGCGCCGTTTCCGGCGTAATCAGTTTAAAACGTTGTTCTTCTAGTTTGGTTTGTGCTGTGTCCGAATTTGTATTGCAACCAAGTATATATCTCTAAATATATTAGCCCATATTTAGGGGGGGGGGGGGACTTACTTTTTTGCGGTGTATATATACATATATTATTAATTACTTGCTATATCATGACTGATAGTCAACAATGACTTTCAACATATTCTGGAGATTTGTTTTTAAGTTACAAAGCCAGGGTCTGATTAATGGTGCACAGGGTCCCGTGCCCTGCCCCTTATAATGGGGTCCCCCTAGCAGGGCTGCAAAAATGTCAGTCTTAAATAAAACAAACATACTGTTACTAAAAAAGTAAAATTTGCTAAATCTACTTAATGCGCCTACATTTCAGCCATAGTCCCCTTCCACCCACCCCCTCCCCCTGCACCCTGCCCCTCCCCCTGCACGCACGAAACCATATGCTTGTTTTATTTCACTGAAAATAATTCAGCCCTGCTAGGGGCCGCCTAGCTTATGTGTCCCGGACCCCACACATCCATAACCCGGCACTGCACAAAGCCACACATACGTCACTACGATCTACGCTTTAAACGGCGCACATTCACACCAGAATGGCTAAATCATATGCTTTCAGAGGCTTAAAATACCAAATGCTAATTGTAATGCGTAAAGAACTTCACTTTAGGAATCGGCAGTCAAAAAGGTGTAAAGCTGTTGTGAGGACTAGCTTTTTTTAAATCGGCCCAGCCAAAGCTGAGATAAGCACTTAGCAACCATCTTGACAACCAAACATTTTCAGATATCAAGCTAAAGTTGTGACGTCACACCGGGAAGCGGCCATCAATTCCTGTCAGATTACTATTTGAAATAATACCATAGGCAGCATTACGATTTCAATATAGCAATTAGCAGTGCCATGTTTAGGGCCCCGCAGCACCCAGAGTTGGCGGGTGGGGGAGGGGGGCCCGCACGGGTCCAAATAACCGCATCGTTGGGCATCGTTTTTACAACTTCAGGGTCGTTCGCAGAAGCACAACAATGTTTAGCGGGTCAAGCGCAGAAAGCCGTATTCGCTTTACAAAAATATTGTAATAAATGTATAGGCCTATCAATAGACCACTATTGCAAACTATTTGACAAGCTAGTTCTACCTATCCTCTGCTACGGGAGCGAAGGCTGGGGTTTTCACTCAGCGTATGATGTTGAAAAATGCCACCTTCGCTTCTGTAAGCAACTGCTTAATGTAAAACAAAGTACGTCACATTCTGTTGTTTATGGAGAGTTAGGGAGGATGCCTCTGCGATTAGGGAGAGAAATCAAGTCGAAAAAATATTGGTTTAAAATATTAGATATGAAACCAAATAGAATTGCTAAACATGTGTATAATACCTTATATCAAGACTGGCATAGGGATAAAAATTGTAAGAATTGGGTCAAATCGTTAAGAGATAAGCTCTGTACCAATGGGTCTGGGGATGTATGGGAGTCACAGGGAACAATAGTAAGTAAAGATCAGTTTATCCCCGAATACAAGCAGAGAATAAGTGACAATTTTTATCAGGAGTGGAGGGGGCATTTGGAAGCTAGCAATAAAACATGGCTCTATAAACACATTTCAACTGATATAACATATAAATGCTATTTAAATGAAGTAAAAACGAAAAAGCACCGTGATTCATTATGTAGACTAAGAACGGGGTCTCATAGACTAAATATTGAATTAGGCAGATGGCACAAACCAATACCAATACCACGCGCTGAGCGAACATGCCCTTTTTGTGATGATGTAGAGGATGAATATAATTTTTTAATTTTATGTCCTGTCTATAATGCTTTACGCAGGAAATACATAAAACCATACTATTGGAAACGACCGAACATTCACAAAGCATCAGAATTATTGATGTGTACCAGCGAAAGTAGTTTAAAGAAGTTAGCGGCTTTTGCTTACAATGCTTTTCTATTACGTGACGAACGCACGTAATTGCGTTTTCTCCACTATATTCCATCGCATTTTTTTTCTATGCCAATTTGGGAGGATAATTCTTACTTTTAACAGAATGCATTTTCTCATCACAGACACGATTTCAGCTCTCAATATACAAACCTTTACTAAACCAGTGGCTATTTCGCCTCCATTGTAAAAGGTATACATTATAGTTTTCAATTTTTCAACAATTCGGTACGATTGTGTGGGCATACGGATGTATGAGGATGTAGATGTGCGTCTGTATGTATGGGAAGTGGATATGTATGTACGCGTGCGTGCGTGAGTGTGCCTTTGTTGTGTATGTGCGTGCGTGCGTGCGTGTGTGTGCGTACGTGCGTGTGTATGTGGATGACGACGAGAACGCGTGAGCGTATATGGACATGAGCATTAGTAAGTGGATAAGAGGAATCAAGAAAGTTATTTATTAAAATAAATGCCAAACTAGTGCCCTCATGCCATTACATGGGGGAGTCAGTCAAACCATCCCCGTCACGTTGGAGAATGCGGTACTATTCTGATGGTTTATCACTGGAAGGACTGGCTCGATAAACAATCCAGTGGTTCCTGTGATGGAGTGTCAGAGTGGTCCTCTTTCGATGTGGAAGAACCAAATCAACGTTTCAAAACCCAATTTTAATTTCTAGGCATGACTTTGTGAAGGTGTGCGAGCGAAAGTGATCGTGTGAGCGCGTGCATCCTGGTCTCACTCCTCGCTTTTCTTTTGACCCGCTATTTCGAAAGCGAGGAGTGTTGACCTTGAGTGATTTATATACTTAGACCGGATCCCGCTCTTCGTTTCCCTTTCGACTTAACATATTTGGAAACGAAGGGTGGTGATTATTGGAAATGGCATTATACTGTCTGAGTGTGGGTGAGAGAGAGAGAGGGAGAGAGAGAGAGAGAGAGTGTGTGTGTGTATGTGCGCGCGTGTGTGTGTATGTGCGTGCGTGCGTGCGTGTGCGCGTGTGTGGTGATGTTGTTTTCGTTTATCAGTATCTTAGTTGCAAATCGGGCTATCGTGTGACCAGCCTCGGTCTGTTGATGGACTACGGCCGATTTCCGCGGACAGCACACCTGAGCATTTTGATAATGTAGCCCCAAATACCTAGGTGTCCCTTTGTCTGCTAAGGAAATCGACCCATGGTTCATTGATGGATCCACGGCTGGCACGGTGGTCCAGATGTATATGAACCAAATTAGCCTGCGAACATTACTGATTTAATAACATATAAAATATGAGAATGAATATGTTCTTGCAATTGTAATGCACTTAGTTGATTTGTCCGCCATATCACATTATGTGTAACCATTTGCACTCAAGGGTCAAATGGCCTATTGTGTGAATAAATCTATCTATCTATCATATTCAAAAAATTTCCCGTGGAAAGGCCCCCGCGGACTCCCACCACCACCACCCCTCTACCCCCTCCCTCCCCCAACCGCCTGCAGGTGGGCCGCACATCCACTAACAACGACCCTGGCAATTAAGTGCTCAAAATTAACTAAAATGCCAATTAAATATAAATCTATTAATAAAACTAATCTATTTTTATAGTTTACGTAAAATAGCATGAAGAACACACTAGCTGTTTGTTTACATTTTCGGCAGTGACAGAGCGGCTTTCACATGAGTTGAAGGGTCACATACAATGTTCACTATACTACAGTACAGCTTAGAAATAACTTGACCATACTGTTTATTATTTTGAACATAATTGGATTCCAACCCAATTATGTTCAAAATATTCAACATAACGTTTCTTACATCTTATTCATATGGTACTAACTAACATGTTTCTGTATTTGTTTAAACTTATTTATTAGCTGCACTGTACGTAAAGACGATATACTCGCGATCTCTCTAAACATCTGGTTCGCCTACTTATTTAAAATGTGTTTATTAACTAGTTTTACTTTTTCACAACATTGAAATATTTATGTTAGCTACTTCCATCATACGGAAGAAGTTGTTTTGGAAACGATCGGTGTGGTGGTAGTTGTCACAGGCGTGACCCCCCCCCCCCCCACCCCACACACACACACATGCCCCCACCCCCACTACACCAGTACTCACCACTATGTTGAATCTAACGTGTTAATCCATGTCTCTGTTTCATGCAAACACCTTGTTAAAATATATAGCATATAGGTAAACAATTACGGTCAAATCACGGAAAGACTCACTCCTCGAACTCACTTAAAGCAGTTTTACATTAATCATTTACAGAAACGATTGTAACTGTACTCTACAGCCTACACCTTTCAGATATGAATAATGGCACTATATTAGCAAAATTATAAATTACATTTAAGCATGAAAACAATGACCAAGGAAAAATGTACTACTATACATTATTCACGCCAATACGGGCATATTTAAATCGGAGAGCAGCAAAACGGCATGTGCGCAAATGTATGCAGGCCTACCACAGACAGCCATCCTCAACCTCTCCCACCCACCTCATCACACTCACACCCATTCAGCTCCGATATTTATCAATCCGGATGTTTTCCAGGATGACATTATTGGATCCGCAAGTAGGCATACTGCTGTTAGTCCCTATACAGATTATTTGTCCCATACATTGAAATATTGCCGATTGTGTTAATTATTTATTGCCCAATGTTTACTGGTTGTAGCCTAGGCATATTAATATGCGAATATAGGCATAAGTCCATTTATTATCCTAATAGATTTTCAAGAATCATACTTTTTTGATTTCTTGAAGAATTAGCTTCAACCGGAGATAAATTATATTATGGTATGTGAAGTCTATCCCGTTAAATGCACGTTTTAAAATATGTTACCGTTGTACTAAAGACAGAGAAATATTGACCCAGCTCACGGCACCGTCCCGTGACGTATTTTAGACTGACGCGCCATTTAATCTCGTTATTTGGATGTCTAACATATTTTCTCTCACTCCAAAATGAGATTATTGTATTTGAATAGTACAATAAATCATAAAATTAATTGAAATTCGTTATCGATCTCAAGTCCTCACAAGATCTTTAATGCACGCACCATTTATACCGTCAGCGTTAATAGGAATCAAAGTGCATTGCTAAGTCTCCGAGCAAGTATACATGTATTGTCTATCAATTGGTATTGCGCCACGCACACAGAC
Source organism: Chaetoderma sp. LZ-2023a (assembly GCA_034401795.1). Classification (NCBI taxonomy): domain Eukaryota; kingdom Metazoa; phylum Mollusca; class Caudofoveata; order Chaetodermatida; family Chaetodermatidae; genus Chaetoderma; species Chaetoderma sp. LZ-2023a. The sequence goes on from CM067375.1 coordinate 66,203,329, forward strand.
ACGGAAGGCAGTTACGAGTGCATAGTAACCGGAAACAAAGGTAATCAGCGACAGCAACAACAACAACAACAACAACAACAACATCAACATCAACTTCAGCATCAGCATCAGCACCAGCATCAACAGCATCATCAACATGAACAACAACACCAACAACAACAACAAGAACAACAACAAAAACAATAATAATAATAATACTAATAATAATAATAATAATAAAAACACAACACCAACAACAACAACAACAACAACATTCCCACCACCACCACCAACTTCTCGACCGATGAAGAATATGACAACGACGACGTCTGTAGAATATAGTCTAATAATAATAATAATAATAATAATAATAATAATAATAATAATACTTATGTCTACTCTACCGCTACAATATGTAACATCGTAACGGACCCCACATGTCACCTGTGACCGGGGCGTATTAAATAAAATGAAATGAAATGAAAATGTATTCTATCTTTGGCAATACAACTTTCTCGCATTGACGTCATTATGCAGGGATTCCCCAAAATCAACGATATCGCCAGTTTGCGCTGGTAAGACTCGAAATGAGCCACTAGCCATCATTGTGTTACTATTGCCCTAAAATACACTGCATTTTGATGAGTTCCTATGACAAAGTAAAATCATAATATTATTGAAGTCGTACACATTGGAAAGCGTGTCCAAAATCTCTAAAGATATCATTTTTATTTATTTTCACTAAGATATTTGCGTGTATACCTTTGTCTCTAGATTTAGTAAATTTAAAAAGCGGCGAGTATGGTGTATTTTAAAATTATAATTGGCTTGGGAAAAAATTAAAAATATATGGAGATTTGGATGAGCTTTCCAATGATGTATGACTTTAATAATATTATTGAACTTATTTTTTCATATAAACGGCTTAAAGTGCCCTGTATCTGAACCTAAAAGCAATGTAATGCTGTCCGCGCAGCGCCTGGAGTGTTTACCAGAAACGATGTGAGCGATGCATTATGGGAAGGTATTTTCCCAAAATACGGTAATGTGGGAAATGTGTATTAGGCCAACACGCAGCCGGCTTAGTTCTTGGTGGTTTATCACAAAGACAAACTTCTATAGGTCGCCTCCAGTAACCCAACTAATGTTATGATTATAAATAAGTCCTCTCACGTTTGCTATCATCTGAATATGTCTGCGTGCACACCGTTATATGCCCAATAAGATAAAGATAAGTAAATAGTGAACAAGGCAAAATATATATGCTGTGATAAGCAGGCCTAGAAGAGCACAGATTTGCATCGATAAATAAATAATAATTTGAATGGTAGCATTCTATACTTTGCATGACGAACCAGCAGTGAAAGTTCCACAACAAAAAGATAAATATGTGTAAAAGAAGTCCTAGCAGGTAATGTTTAGGTGCTATCTGAACGATATCAGCACGTTCACCCACTGTTAATCTAGATGGAAATGCAAATATCATTTGTGAGACGTGTGATATAACTGATGCATATTATCCAAACCTATACAGATCTAGTATTTTTACAATACTCTGTACACACTGTCTATGGAATCCCAAGTTTGCTCTAAACTGCATATGGCTGAGTGAACGTAATCGCGTGCATTATGGTACATAGTAAAAACAGCATTTATACAAAAAGAGACCCGCACGCATGCACGCAAGCATACATGCACATATGCGCGCGCACATTCACGAACTCACGCACGCATATGCACAATCTTTAAATCTGTATTATAAATTGCAAATCAAGTGCTTAATGGAGCCACGATGTATTAGAGCATCAGCACAACGTAGTGCTTTGCATTCTTGTGAGGGCGTGTGAAATTCACTGAAATAGGACTGGGATATGCATAGCAGTGTTCCACCAAACAGTAATATTTCTGACTATATTATTATGAGGCCCACCGGTACTGTTGCTAATGATTGTTGCTATATCAAAAAGTAATAGATCATAATAAAACAGAAATACCGCTTGGAATATTTGGATATCCAGTTGAACAAGCTTTGCTAATATATGCCATTATTATACATGTACAGCAATGGTTTGTAGCAACGCCTTGTATCCATTGAGCAGATTGATAACCCTTACACTGCTGAATACAGTAACGTTTATTTCTGAAACATTGAGATGAGTGGTGCTGACTGGTGCTGCTATTTTGGATAGCAAGCGTTTGTAACAACTAAGGGCGGCAGAACGATTTCATGATTTGGGGGAGGAACAGGGATTCCAGGTGTCTTCCCCTGAATATTTACAAATTTAGACCGCCTTTGCTGCCTAAGCCGGCCAACAATGGTCTCCATAGTGGTCTTCAGAAATGTCCATTTGCAGATTGAGACAGCAATTTTTGAAAATTTACCACTGGAATTACTGGCTCGGTTAACGAGCCATTCATTCCAGTGGTAAAATTTTCAAAAATAGTCTTCTCTCGGTCTGCAAATGGTCATTCTTCTGAGAAATTTTGGAAATTTTTTTTTCCTAAATATCAATCACTGTTTTATTGGCCATGACAGCATATGGTGGCCCCCAACCCAGCCACCCTAAGATAATTTTGTGGTGGGGTGGGTGGTCCAGACTCCCCTGTTCTAATGGCCATAGCAGCAACTAATGTGCCTTTTAAAATATTAGGTACAAAAAACACAGACGCTGACATTTTCTTACCTCTTTTCAAGTATGCATTGCAGCACGTAATTCCGATTATGTATTATGCGAAATGTAGGTCATGTCTCGGCCTATTGTTACCACCACCCCCCCCCCCCCCCCGCCAGTAATTGTCTGAGTGACGCATAGTGCATTTCCATTTTCTTTGATCTTCCAGCGAGCGACAGCCGCGATGTTTGATTGACAAGCAATAATTTCATCTTGGCGGCGTGCTCGATTTCTGATTGGTTGCATATCTGAGCTGCTTTTCTTATTGACAGATGTGTGTGTGTCGAGCGATGTGTGTGAGCATAAATGTATACACACTCTCTCGACACGCACTATCCTACGTTACACACATATCACGGATTTCCCAACATATGAGGACGTAGCCAATATTAGACATAGGGCCTCTCAAACACCTTAGCATAAGGATTGTACCATTTTATCTTGCGAGGACTATGGGGTAAGACCTCTGAACTGTCTGAGGCCGTGATAGGTTTGGTGTGCAGGCAATGGCGAGAGCTCCCAACAATAGGAAAACAAACGCGCGCACACACACACACACACACACACACACACACACACACACACACACACACACACACACACGTTTTGCTACGCTATGCGAGCACCTGAACTACATACCCCCCCCCCCCCGTATGAGGACCTTGCTTTCTGATAAGTTAATCGACGTGCCAATATGCATTTTAATTTCCGTACTGCATGCGAATGCTTACCAGCTATTGATCGTTGCATTATCACAGAAAAGAACTTGTCTAGGTATGTTGACATGTTGCAGTCCTTATGAGGACATACTAGTAGATTCTGTGCTCGTCATGCGAGGACTAGAAATGAACATCTATATGATACATTAATTGTGAGGACTTCAGTTACACACACTTGACTAATTCTTGTGAGGACTTACACTCACAATGGATCATGCATTTAAAGCGAGGACCCTATCGCACACGTAGAAATAATTACAGTCAATGAGAGGACCTAATAACATTACCCATTTTATTATTCAGGATTTCTTGCACTCATCTAGGGCTGCATGATATCACTGTATATGCCATATGGTTTTTCACTATTTATTAGCTAACCTTTTACTGTGTCCAGAAAGCCGTGTCTAATTATATATCTTTCAGTAAATTATTTTAGACATTCTTACCAATCAAGTTCCAAATTGTAATTTATGCTATATCCCCTAATCCGTTCTTAGCGCCACGATAATATTGATGTTTTTGTTTACTATACCATACAGTGAAACTTATCTCTTTCAAATTCATATGATAGCAAACTTGAGATGACCTAAACATGTGTGCAGTTTATTGGATAACACAGAAGATCTGTATACGATTATATAACTAACCTATATCATTTATCACCAAATTGACTTAAAGAGTGAACTAGTAAACTTGCCGAGATAGCTCACATGGAACCATAACATGGCACATTACATGTGAGTATTTCTTTTACAAACATTTGGCTAATTACTATGAGGACTTACACTGCTAATGTTCTCGTCCACCGCTTCATATCACAAAAGTATATATTTTATGCATTGTTCAGTGTTTATTTCTATTTTATGTCGATCAACTCCATCAATTATGTCTCAGTATATTTGATTTAGACGTCCCTAGTTATCAATTTGCAATTCTGTCGGTCACGATAATTCGGATGATGGCAAACTTGAGAGGGCCTATGCGATGTGTACGTCTGTCATACACACTTGGCTAATTGTTGTGAGGACTTACACTTCTAATATATTATGTAAATTAGACAATCTAATGTGAATATTCCTTGTAGTATTTATTTATCGATGGTGTTGGGATGTCTTCCGGGCAGGGGCGTAGGTTCTGGGGGATGGGGTATACTGTATGGAAAGTGGTGGTCAGCCAATCTGAATGAACCCTGGAGGGAACATAGAGACATAATATATATGTAAAATACTAGCATGGGCTTTGACATCATGTTTTGTTCTCACCGGACATGGGCATTTCAAGCAATTCTAGCAAACAAAAAAGGCATTTTTGCTGAAAATACATTTTGTTTAAATACTTGGTTCTTTGCAACCCATGATCGCAGAGGGAAGCTAGGAGCATAGTATAATAGGCAAAGTCAATGATCATTTATACATAGCAAGAATTATTTATTTTACCGTCATAACAAAAAAGTAACACAGTCCTGAAAATGGTGTGGTCGAGCACTTGGGAAAAATGCCCAAAACACTCAAAATAGCCAATATTTTAATAATAGTACATTTATAATATGCTGAACTCCATGCAAAACATGCTCTAAGCGCTTACAGTGCGAGAAAGATGATATGTATGGTGTTAATATCTCTATTGGAGGCACACACATAAGTACTTCACTATAATGGACTGGTACACTGATACTAGTACTGCAACAATAAAAGATACAATTTGGTTGTAGCAACCAGGCCTTATCAGTACAGAACCATTTCCGAAACATTTTGATAAATCTGACAAATTGGCAAATTTACAAGAATTTTCGTCCCTCGAAAAAATAAGTGGAATAAAAAAAATGCATTTCCCTATACTACTCTGATATATTGATATTTATACTGCACCAATACATTATAAAACGTGGTGTATATACGACTAGCTTTTACAAGTACACTGCAACATCCGAGAGTGGTAAGTGCCATTTTGTGAAATGTAACGTATTTTTCACCCTACAAACATGACCTGGAGACAAAATGTAAATTAATGCACCTCACTGTTCTGCTAGTAATATAATTTCAACTACTATCTCTTACAACATGTGCACACATGTACAAGTATGATGAATCATTCGGGCTGGGTCGGCTATTTTTAGCTCACCTGACCCAAAGTGCCACGTGAGCTGCTGTTTATCTACAGTATTTTAGTATACAGTATACTGTATATAAACATTTATTTGAGCAAATTCAACCAACTTTGGTATGTGAGTAACCCCTAGGATTGCGGAGTGGAAGAGGGTATTAACATTTGTCTCCTTCCAGAAGGGTGGGTGTATAGGCTGTGTGTGTGAGGTGGGGGTGGGGGTGGGGGTTGGTGTGCAAAAGCATTGGGTGGGGGTTGAACGTAGTGGTGGATTTGCGATGATGTGCATCATCTACTGAACAGTCTGTTGTAGTTCTTAAGATATTTTAATGACTCTGGTTCTACTTGTGGGCTCTTCTCCAAATCTAGGTGGATTAAGCTGCCTGTCTGGGCTATGGATGGCGGAACAGGACGGCGGATAGGGGGGGGGGGGGGGGGGTTGGCTGAGTACAACTACCATTATGCCATTAGCTACACATCCAGACGTATTCAGTTATTAAACTGTCATACATTTGAAAATATGCGTTCCTCATAAATACCAACCACATCGCACAATATGCAGCAAGTTGGCAGCAATTATCCAAGGCTGTAAATACCTGGAGGGAAATTACGGTAAATACCACTCTGGGAAATAGTCTAAAATGCGGGAAATACCAGTACATACTGGAAAATACAGGGAAATACTCTAATAAGTGGGTTATATTAATTAGCAATGTTCAATTTTAGACTAAAATACTTTATATATTAATCAGTTTCTAATATAGATACGCATATATAATGTGGGCTGAAATATGAGAGCAGTTATGCAACTTGGGTTCAGCACAGTATATGCATAACCGCAACAACCCTACCTAGCAGCTGAAACACATACGTTTAATGCCCAAATTATTTAGCTGAATATTTTAAAACTAGTTTAAATAAAGGCTAGACCAACTTCCAGTCAAGTGTTTCAAAAATATATAGTGACACTAAGCGCAACTTCATTAATACCATTATACTGGGTTGAATATTCAACTTAGTAGGAATTTGTATGTGAAATGTAGGCTTAACATAGCAAACTATCCTGGTTGATGTGCAGTCACCTGCCACCCTCTGCTCATAATCATCATATAGTGATGTGATATATCTCTCACAATAGAAGGACAAGAATGTGTGTAATTGGGAGGAAAATGATTGTGATGACCGACACATTTGAATCTGAACACCGTAAAACGTAAACGCTCCCCACTAATATTTTCTGAGATATATAAATGGTTGCAATAAAAATGCACACACAGTACCACCCCGACTAGAGGAATATTGTGTAAAATTGATTTCCCCAGAAACAGCGTTATGCATGAATGAGTAGGGGTCAAATGAGAAATTGACCCACTTAACAACAATACAAATTCATTGTGTCACAATCAAATAACAAGCAATGGGTGTGCATTCACTCTATTAGTTTTAATAGTGCTAATACCGGGTTTATCCACCCCGGCTTTGGATCACTTGATGCCAGCGATTTCGCATGGGGTTGATGAGCCGAGTGGCATGATGCTGTGGAATAACCATCCACTCCTCCAAGACTTAGTAGCAATTTCCGGATGCCTGTTTGATAAGCCAGGCATTGCTAATTTAATACAAAACTGCTTAAAGGGAATCACTATACCCCCTATACTACTTTATATACAATTACTCTAGGGGCTGTAACGTTTTTAAAGATATAATTATAAGCGCTGTGCTCAAATTAGAAGTAGATATATTTGTTAGTTAAATATGTGAAACGTTAGCCAAATTTCTATACGAGAATTAGTCATCCAACAGAGCTATTGCAATAACGTTGCGAATTGCGTTTTATCAGGGATTTCTCGCCAGCGTTATCGTGGTCTTTTTCGGACGGGATTCAACCTATGACGTCATAGGTTGAATTAACTCACAGAAAATTAGAGCAACATAGCGCTTTTTAACGCAATTTTAATCGGATTTATAATTAAATGTCACAGGAAATTTGTACACAGTAACTTAAATATGGGCTCTCCAATAGCACCACGTGATATATGTAATCTATGGTGACCTTCTTGTGTTCCCCTTTAAATACAGAAATAATTTTGTGCGCACACGGGCACTGATCGTACAGTTACAGAGAATTGGTCCGAATGCCTGATAGTCCTCCAGCAATAGGCATGCATGGTTTCAAGATTTTTAAAATGGGTCAATTGTTCTTTTGATCCAAGCTCATTCATGCGTAGCGCCGTTTTCGGAGTAATCAGTTTTAAACGTTGTTCTTCTAGTACGGTTAGTGCTGTGTCCGAATTTGTATTGCAACCAAGTATATATCTCTAAAAATATTAGCCCATATTTAGGGGGGGGGGGGGGCTTACTTTTTTGCGGTGTATATATACATATATTATTAATTACTTGCTATATCATGACTGATAGTCAACAATGACCTTCAAGATATTCTGGAGATTTGTTTTTAAGTTACAAAGCCAGTGTCTGATTAATGGTGCACAGGGTCACGTGCACTGCCCCCATTATAATGGGGTCCCCCTAGCAGGGTTGCAAAGATGTCAGTCTTAACTAAAACAAGCATACGGTTACTAAAAGAGTAACACTTGCTAAATCTACTTAATGCGCCTACATTTGAGCCATAGTACCCTTCCACCCACCCCCTCCCCCAGCACGCACGAAACCATATGTTTGTTTTATTTCACTGAAAAAAATTAAGCCCTGCTAGGGGCCGCCTAGCTTATGTGTCCCGGACCCCACACATCCATAATCCGGCACTGTACAAAGCCACACATACGTCACTACGATCTACGCTTTAAACGGCGCACATTCACACCAGAATGGCTAAATCATATGCGTTTAGAGGCTTAAAATATCAAATGCTAATTGTAATGCGTAAAGAACTTCACTTTAGGAATCGGCAGTCAAAAAGGTTTAAAGCTGTTGTGAGGAGCTAGCTACCCGATTGCTCTGGTTAACTTGACAAGCATAATATATATTCCTCTTTACGAAAAGAGCAAAATGCTATTTAATTTTTTTTTAATCGGCCCATCCAAAGCTGAGATAAGCACATAGCAACCATCTTGACAACCAAACGTGTTCAGATATCAAGCTAAAGTTGTGACGTCACATCGGTGTTGTATGGTAATTCATTGTTCACACATGGACACTATACATTGTTCAAGTTGCACACAGATTCAATAATATCGCAAAAGTGTATGATATTTTGTCGATTAAAGGACAGACCTGTATAGAGACTAACACCATAATGCTAACATACGACAGTTGGATTCGTGTACGTGAATTTGACCCGAAATTACATTGGTTTGAGAATTGCAAAAGTAGGCTTATGAAAAAATACCAGTGGTATACATATTCAGTCATCTCATGTACTTTAGACGCTATTCTAATAGAGCAACAGACAATATAGCCTATGGTGTACGTGTAGGCTACATGGACAGATGTGGGCGTAGTTCATGTATAGTATATATGGTCGGTGCGAGGTTCAGGGATAGATTATATCTAATCAATATATATATATATATATATATATATATATATATATATATATATATATATATATATATATATATATATATATATATATATATATATATATATATATATAGCTTATATCTTTCTGGATTGACTTTAACGATTTTACGCAGGCTATAAACACGCGTGTGGGATCATGTACACAAACGCATAACATTTTCAATGTTAGTAGCAGCACACTGTGGCATGTACGGTCACAATTTACCATTGTATAAGCTTATGAATAAATTTACGATTTCAATATAGCAATTAGCAGTGCCATGTTCAGGGCCCCGCAGCACCCAGGGTTGGCGGGTGGGGAGGGGGGAGTGGGGTGCGCGTGGTCCAAATAACCGCAAATACCGCACACAATGCAGGAAATGGCTTCTCAGAGCATCTCATATTCAAAAGATTTCTGGTGGATAGGCCCCGGCGGACTCCCACCACCCCCACCCCTCTATCCCTCCCACCCCCCCCCCCCCCACCGCCTGCAGGTGGGCCGCACTTCCACTAACAACGACCATGGCAATTAGGTGCTTAAAATGAGCTAAAATGCCAATTAAATATAAATCTATTAATAAAACTAATCTATTTTTATAGTCTACGTAAAATAGCATGAAGAACACACTAGCTGTTTGTTTACATTTTCGGCAGTGACAGAGCGGCTTTCACATGAGTTGAAGTGTCACATACAATGTTCACTATACTACAGTACAGCTTAGAAATAACTTGACCATACTGTTTAATATTTTGAACATAATTGGATTCCAACCCAATTATGTTCAAAATATTCAACAGAACGTTTCCTACATCGTGTTCATATGGTACTAACTAACATGTTTCTGTATTTGTTTAAACTTATTTATTAGCTGCACTGTACGTAAAGACGATATACTCGCGATCTCTCTAAACATCTGGTTCGCCTACTTATTTAAAATGTGTTTATTAACTAGTTTTACTTTTTCACAACATTGAAATATTTATGTTAGCTACTTCCATCACACGGAAGAAGTTGTTTTGGAAACGATCGGTGTGGTGGTAGTTGTCACAGGCGTGACGCCCCCCCCCCCACCCCCACACATGCCCCCACCCCCACTACACCCCTACTCACCACTATGTTGAATCTAACGTGTTAATCCATGTCTCTGTTTCATGCAAACACCTTGTTAAAATATATAGCATATATGTAAACAATTACGGTCAAATCACGGAAAGACTCACTCCTCGAACTCACTTAAGGCAGTTTTACATTCATCATTTACAGAAACGATTGTAACTGTACTCTACAGCCTACACCTTTCAGATATGAATAATGGCACTATTTTAGCAAAATTATAAATTACATTTACGCATAAAAACAATGACCAAGGAAAAATGTACTACTATACATTATTCACGCCAATACGGGCATATTTAAATCGGAGAGCAGCAAAACGGCATGTGCGCAAATTTATGCAGGTATACCACATACAGCCATCCTCAACCTCTCCCACCCACCTCATCACACTCACACCCATTCAGCTCCGATATTTACCAATCCGGATGTTTTCAAGGATGACATTATTGGATCCGCAAGTAGGCCTACTGCTGTTAGTCCCTATAAAGATTATTTGTCCCATACATTGAAATATTGCCGATTGTGTTCATTATTTATTGCCCAATGTTTACTGGTTGTAGCCTAGACATATTAATATGCGAATATAGGCATAAGTCCATTTATTATCCTAATAGATTTTCAAGAATCATAATTTTTTGATTTCTTGAAGAATTAGCTTCAACCTGAGATAAATTATATTATGGTATGTGAAGTCTATCCCGTTAAATGCACGTTTTAAAATAGGTTACCGTTGTACTAAAGACAGAGAAATATTGACCCAGCTCACAGCACCGTCCTGTGACGTATTTTAGACTGACGCGCCATTTAATCTCATTATTTGGATGTCTAACATATTTTCTCTCACTCCAAAATGAGATTATTGTATTTAACTAGTACAATAAATCATAACATTAATTGGAATTCGTTATCGATCTCAAGTCCTCACACGACCTTTAATGCACGCACCATTTATATTGTCAGGGTTAATAGGAATCAAAGTGCATTGCTAAGTCTCCGAGCAAGTATACATGTATTGTCTATCAATTGGTATTGCGTGCTCGCTCACAGACACGGAAGGCAATTACGAGTGCATAGTAACCGGAAACAAAGGTAATCAGCAACATCAACAACAACATCAACTTCAGCACCATCATCAAGAACAACATCAACAACAACAACAATAATAATAATAATAAAAACACAACAACAACAACAACAACAACAACAACAACAACAACAACAACAACATTCCCACCACCATCACCTTCTCGACCGATGAAGAATATGACAACGACGTCTGTAGAATATAGTCTAATATTAATAATAATAATAATAATAATAATAATAATAATAGTAATACTTATATCTACTTCTCTACCGCTACAATATGTAACATCGTAACGGACCCCACATGTCACCTGTGACCGGGGCGTATTAAATAAAATGAAATGAAATGAAAATCTTTGGCAATACAACTTTCTCGCATTGACGTCATTATGCAGGGATTCCCCAAAATCAACGCTATCGCCATTTTGCGATGGTAAGACTCGAAATGAGCCACTAGCCATCATTGTGTTACTATTGCGCTAAAAGACACTGCATTTTGATGAGTTCCTATGACAAAGTATAATCATAATATTATTGAAGTCGTACACATTGGAAAGCGCGTCCAAAATCTCTAAAGATTTCATTTTTATTTATTTTCACTAAGATATTTGCGTGTATACCTTTGTCTCTAGATTTAGTAAATTTAAAAAGCGGCGAGTGTGGTGTATTTTAAAATTATAATTGGCTTGAGAAAAAATTACAAATATATAGAGATTTGGATGAGCTTTCCAATGATGTATGACTTTAATAATATTATTGAACTTATTTTTTCATATAAACGGCTTAAAGTGCCCTGTATCTGAACCTAAAAGCAATGTAATGCTGTCCGCTCAGCGCCTGGAGTGTTTACCAGAAACGATGTGAGTGCACACCGTTATATGCCCAATAAGATAAAGATAAGTAAATAGTGAACAAGGCCAAATATATATGCTGGTGATAAGCAGGCCTAGAAGAGGACAGATATGCATCGATAAATAAAAAATAATTTGAATGGTAGCATTCTATACTTTGCATGACGAACCAGCAGTGAAAGTTCCACAACAAAAAGATAAATATGTGTAAAAGAAGTCCTCGCAGGTAATGTGTAGGTGCTATCTGAACGATATCAGCACGTACACCCACTGCGTTAATCTAGATGGAAATGCAAATATCATTTGTGAGACGTGTGATATAACTGATGCATATTATCCAAACCTATACAGATCTAGTATTTTTACAATACTCTGTACACACTCTCTATGGAATCCCAAGTTTGCTCTAATCTGCATATGGCTGAGTGAACGTAATCGCGTGCATTATGGTACATAGTAAAAACAGCATTTATACAAAAAGAGACCCGCACGCATGCACGCAAGCATACATGCACATATGCGCGCGCACATTCACGCACTCACGCACGCATATGCAAAATCTTTAAATCTGTATTATAAATTGCAAATCAAGTGCTTAATGGAGCCACGATGTATTAGAGCATCAGCACAACGTAGTGCTTTGCATTCTTGTGCGGGCGTGTGCAATTCACTGAAATAGGACTGGGATATGCATAGCAGTGTTCCACCAAACAGTAATATTTCTGACTATATTATTATGAGGCCCTCCGGTACTGTTGCTAATGACTGTTGCTATATCAAAAAGTAATAGATCATAATAAAACAGAAATACCGCTTGGAATAATTGGATATCCAGTTGAACAATCTTTTCTAATATATGCCATTATTATACATGTACAGCAATGGGTTGTAGCAACACCTTGTATCCATTGTGCAGATTGATAACCCTTACACTGCTGAATACAGTAACGTTTATTTCTGAAACATTGAGATGAGTGGTGCTGACTGGTGCTGCTATTTTGGATAGCATGAGTTTGTAACAACTAAGGGCGGCAGAACGATTTCATGATTTGGGGGAGGAACAGGGGGTCTAGGTGTCTTCCCCTGAATATTTACAAATTTAGACCGCCCTTGCAGTTTGCTGCCTAAGCCGGCCAAGAATGGTCTCCATAGTGGTCTTCAGAAATGTCCATTTGCAGATTGAGACAGCAATTTTTGAAGATTTACCACTGGAATTACTTGCTCGGTTAACGAGCCATTCATTCGTGGTAACATTTTCAAAAAATAGTCTTCTCTCGGTCTGCAAATGGTCATTTTTCTGAGAAATTTTGGAATTTTTTTTTCCTACATATCAATCACTGTTTTATTGGGCATGACAGCATATGGTGCCCCCCCCCCACCCTAAGATAATTTGGTGGTGGGGTGGCTGGACCCTCCCTCCCCCCCCCCCCCCTTTTTGTGCCTTTTAAAATATTAGGTACAAAAATACAGACGCTGAAATTTTCTTACCTATTTTCAAATATGCATTTCAGCACGTAATTCCGATTATGTATTATGCGAAATGTAGGTCATGTCTCGGCCGTTGTTACCCCCCCCCCCCCACACCCCCCCCCCCCGCCCGCCAGTAATTGTCTGAGTGACGCATAGTGCATTTCCATTTTCTTTAAACTTCCAGCGAGCGAGAGCCGCAATGTTTGATTTACAAGCAATAATTTCATCTTGGCGGCGTGCCCGATTTCTGATTGGTTGCATATCTGAGCTGCTTTTTTTATTGACAGATGTGTGTGTGTCGAGCGATGTGTGTGAGCATAAATGTATACACACTCTCTCGACACACACTATCCTACGTTACACACAAATAACGGATTTCCCAACATATGAGGACGTAGCCAATATTAGTCACAGGGCCTCTCAAACACCTTAGCATAAGGATTGTACCTTTTTATCTTGCGAGGACTATGGGGTAAGGCCTCTGAACTGTCTGAGGCCGGGATTGGTTTGGTGTGCAGGCAATGGCGAGAGCTCCCAAGAATAGGAAAACGCCCGCCCGCCCGCCCGCCCGCCCGCCCGCCCGCCCGCCCGCCCGCCCGCCCGCCCGCAACGCACGCACGCACGCACGCACGCACGCACGCACGCACGCACGCACGCACGCACGCACGCACGCACGCACGCACGCACGCACGCACGCACGCACGCACGCACGCACGCACGCACGCACGCACGCACGCACGCACGCACGCACGCACGCACGCACGCACGCACGCACGCACGCACGCACGCACGCACGCACGCACGCACGCACGCACGCACGCACGCACGCACGCACGCACGCACGCACGCACGCACGCACGCACGCACACGCGGACTGGAGTTAATATCGTTTACCGACTGCCCATCATCGATATTGATCGTTGCCTGAATTAATCCGTAATGGTCATTTTTTAGCTATGCGCCACCCATCTCTTTCTAAGCTCCACCCACAATTCGCCGTGTTAGGATTGATCGATTCCTGAATCCCCTAACTATCAATTTCCTGACCACTACACATGTAAGCTGTTGAATATTTTGTAACTAATTTGACTCGGTGCTGTTACTGCCTATGGCATCGCCGCCTTTTGGCGCCAAGCATGGCAGTGGCCATTTCAACGGGTGGTTTTCTATCTAGAGTCGAGCGTATCAATTTGACCTAGTTCTGGCCGAATGGAAAGCAAAGATAGCCACATTTGCATCGCGCCCAATGCATAAGATACGGACTAGGTAGGTTGAGGGTTGGTATTGACCGATTCCCGCTAGGATATGTACGGATACTCAAGTGAAGTTTAAAAATATTAATACACCTTTCTACCTTATCAATCCATCCTTTGACGCCATAATCAACTGCGCGACGTGTAGAATGACATCATCATGAATGACGTCATGGATGACTTCGATAATTAGGTCACCAACGCATATTTGAAGACGGACTATGCGTTGTTGTACGAATTGTATATCTTTACTATTTACTAAATATTGTGTTGAATATTTTGTAACTAATTTGACTTGGGGCTGGTGCTGCTAATGCTGCTGCTATTATTTCTACCGCTGCTACTGCTACTGCTAATGCTAATGCTAAAGCTGCGGTTACTGATATTGCGACAACTACTATTGCTGCTATTCCTTCTGCTGCTACTGTTACTGCTACTACCGCTGCTACTGCTACTGCTACTGCTACTTCTACTGCTACTGCTACTGCTACTGCTAGTGCTAGTGCTACTGCTACTGCTAATGTTAATGCTGCTGCTACTGTTACAGAAGTTACTGATGATGCTGCTACTGCGACTGCTACTGCCACTGCTACTGATACTGCTAAAGCTACGGCTACTGCTGTTGTTGATGCTGCTGATGATGCTGCTGCTGCTGCGGCGGCTGCTACTACTACTACTACTACTACTACTACTACTACTACTACTACTACTACTACTGCTGCTGCTGCTGCTGCTGCTGCTGCTGCTGCTGCCACCACTACTACTACTACTACTACTACTACTACTACTACCAGCATGTTTCACGTTCATCTTGTATAAACATGTTGCTGTTGCTGTTGCTGTTGCACACATCAGCTAGCCAGTTGCAGCTCCCATAACTACTGTGTTTAAAATGTCATGCCTATCCATTTAAAATACATTTGTGTAGCCGCCCTTATTGAGATCCTATTGTTCTGTCAGTCGCGCGAAGTCCAGTATAAAACCATTCCTGTAAAGTTAATGTTAGGTTTTGTACTGTTGGCCTCGGACTTGCGCGTATCTACCCGGATAGCGTGTAGTAAGCGCATGGTAGTTCGATTCCAATTGTGCATGTCCTAGGTAGACCTGGAATATGTTAGGCTAAATATCCTTTTATAATTGTTTATCAAGTGTAGATCAGCGCACCTCGCAGGCCAACATGACTATAACTAGCATTAGTGCTACGCGCAGGGTTTTAATCCAAGCATTGGGCAGAAACGAGAATAATAGAATTCCAAATAATGGTGCCTGTAAACACAAAGTTAAAATGGCGGCTCAGAAAAATATCGTCACTGAAAGTGTCAAACATGTTCTTAAGGCTATTGCGTCAGGATAACTTTAATACTAATCAGATGAAACGTGGACATTGACAAAACACCCTCACCCCTCACGCGCGGACAAACACGCGGCTATATATTTATATATATATATATATATATATATATATATATATATCTATATATTTATATATATATATATATATATATATATATATATATATATCTATATATATATATATATATATATATATATATATATATATATATATATATATATATATATATATATATATATATATATATATATATATATATATATATATATATATATATCTATATATATATATCTATATATATATATATATATATATATATATATATATATATATATATATATATATATATATATATATATATATATATATATATATATATATATATATATATATATATATATATATATATATATATATATATATATATATATATACACACACACATGTATATATATATATATATATATATATATATATATATATATATATATATATATATATATATATATATATATATATATATATATATATATATATATATATATATATATATATATATATATATATATATATATTCAAACGCTTGCCTATATATAATTAGCTTGGACTGTATTGGATTCTGGTAATTCTAGTCTTCAGAGTTCCAGATCGACTCGGGTTAACGCATGTAGGCCTATGCATATATACACCAATGTTATATTGTAAGTTCTGTTTTAATTTATGTGCTTTTGTCACGGTTATGGAGTTATAAAGAACTGGTTACGATCGTTTAAATTTAGAATGTTCATGTATATAATTGTAAACTGGATATAACCTAATTCAGAATCATTTATGAAAGATTGCCAACCTGGACACACTCAAGGTCTGAGTTGTAACTATTTGCCCGTAAAAATCATAATATTTACATGCATCCTATGGTAACCATGAGACACGTTTTCACTATAATAGATAGAATATGGAAATTGAACACCATTTCAGAATGTCATACATACTGCTCAAAGGTGACTTGGTTGAAAAGGATTGTGGTGGTCGTGGTGCGAGAGGGTGGGGAGGGGTGTGTGGGGTGTGGTTCGGGTGGGGGGTTTGGGGTGTGTGTGGAACAATTAATTGAATCTACTAACACCTCATCGTCTATCACAATAGACCTTTCCAAATTTATCCATCGAGCATCTGACGTCACATGACGTAATAATTAACTAGGTGACGTGTAGGATGACGTCATAATCATGACGTCATGATTGATTCGATATAGTCTGTCGTTAACGCTTAAGTCCGATACGTTGTACGAATTGTATGTCTTTACGATTTAGTAAACATTCTGTTGACTATTTTGAAACTAATTTGACAGGGCGCTGGTGCTACCATGGGCAGCAACAGCGCCCAGTCAAATTAGTTTCAAAATAGTCAATAGTTTACATGTAAGGGCTTATACTTTTCTGGAAATTGATAGTCAGCTAGTTCAGAGATCGATCAATCCCAACACGGACGTGGTGTGGGTGGAACTTAGATTGAGATGGTCGGGGCATAGCTAAAAGTAGAAAGGGCCATTGTGTAATATCGATCACTAGACACAATAGGCATACGCAAATATTTGAAAACCAATTTATCAGGAATTCGAAGGCGGTAACAACTTCCAGTCAAATTCCTAAATGTTCCTAAAATTATAATTCACTATTTAATTCAGTAAGTTATGTAATGTAGGCTACGCCTACTACTTAAGCTCTCTATGCTATTATCAAGCATATATTCCATTTCCTTTAAGGAAAAAGAGAATATTGTGTATCTATTTCGTCTCTGTTCAAGATCTATGCCGCGTGATTTATGCTGGGTTGAACAGTTTCAATAGACCTACCGTAGCAGTTAAATTTTTAAAAGTATGCAACTCAACCTGTCTATAACGGAAATCTGTTTTTGGGGCCACGAGATGACGGATGATTAAGACGTGTGGTTGTAAGACCATCCGTCTTACAGAACCACAATCTCGTCGTCGCAAAAGCAATTTCACATAGCAGCAGAGTCATACTAAGTGCGCAAAGATGTATAGCCATAACTTTTAAGTACCCGTACAGTGTTAATATAAGCATGCTTAACAGCGGACGTTATGAAATTATTATTTCATTTCGTTAATTCGAATGTTCAATACAAATAACACAGATCTGTGTGTTTGTGCCAGTGCCTTGGAGATGTGCACTTAGTTTTGGTTACTATAATAACTTCGTTCTCTTATTTAGTTGTTCATCCTAAAGGAGCTTCGCTCTACAAGAACACACATCTACTGGGAGCAAGGTACGTGCATGAAAGAATGGAGGAATGAATGCCTTTTGTTGATTGAAAATTTGATTCATCGGGCAATTGACCTGCTCGTCAACCGACCGACCGACCGATCGATCAACCAACTGACCGACAGACCGGCCGTCCGACCAACTAATCGACCGACCGTCCAACCGACCGATCAAGAAACTGACTGACGGACAGACTAACCGCGATGCGACGGCTACACGATCCATAGCAACGATAGCGACGATAGCGAGACAGCAATCGTGATATAAACTATAAACTCGCATGTGATAGCTCATTTTGACAATGGTGGAATCACATGCGATAGCCTTTATGACGGCAGCTGCACGTCTCCTTGTTCAGACAATTACAAAGAAGATATTGTGCTATGGGTGTACTATATTACGCAGGCGGTGGGAATATTACATGCATGAAGAAAGGAAATGTAATATATTAACCTAATTCATACTAAATTATAGGCCTACGTAATAAAGTGAAACAAGCATATCCAATCAGATTAAGTAAGTTCACTTCGGCAAATGTTCTTTGACACTCAGCACGTGCTACTAAAACACAGAGGTCTGTCAAACAATTATTTGGCGGAGAACAGTTTGCCATTAATATAATGCATTAAACAGTTTACTAATAAATACATTAACAGAACATATTCGTGGTTATTCCTCGCTGTCGTCATTTACACCCACATACCCCGACCCCTCCCGGCAACTCACAAAGTGCTTTCACAAGGTTTTCTCTTCGAAGGAGAAACGAGAGATGAAAACCAGGTCACCGCCGACCCCGCCCACCCCGCAAATTCAAAGTGGCTCCATTACGCCTTATTTTGGTCAACCTGAACTTGTAACCTCCTCATAACTTGAACGAAGAGTTTGAGGAGATTATCCGTTTAGCGAGCCTTTATTGCATCCACATCATCTCCTCCAAAGTCATCCCCATCATCATCGTTGTCGTCATCATCGTCATCATCGGCGTCGGCATCATCAGCATCATCAGCATCGGTGTCGTCCTCGTCGTCGTCCTCGTCGTCGTCGTCTTCGTCGTAGTCTTCGTCGGCAGCAGCGGCGTCCTCGTCGTCGTCGTCGCCGCCGCCGCTGTCATCGTCGTCGTCGTCTGTGACATCGCATCATCGTGGATGACCCGAAAAGCAATAGGAGAGTAATATACTGTGAGTAAGGGAAGAACTATATACGCAGTAACGACAGCGGAAGTAAAGCATTACAGTATATAGTATATCTATGCAGTCATTTGTATCATAACCATGTAATCATGACAATAAATTACGGACTATTCCTAGATGATATCAAAACGTTGGGAACATATATGAGGTTAAAATCTGCAGGTAGCTTGAATATAATTTTGAACTTCTTTGAGGATGCATTCATTTTCCAGGACGGATAGAGATGTGTTTCCTTTGCATAACAAGTCACACGACAAAGAAATATACCGATGTAGTTGTTGTGATAAGTGATGTCTTTGTAGTATTGTGTATTAAGGGCATTTTAAAAGACAATGATTTATGTCTTCTATTCCTGTCTTACAAAAGCAATTGGGTGTGGGAAATAATCCTATTCTATATAAGTTGCAACTTAAGTGGGAGCAGTTGTTAAGTAGTCTGATATGGAGGATAGAAAGTTTTCGAGGGATATAGTTTTTAGATTTTATTAGCTTCTTAGATTTCAAGATTTTTTATGCTGATTGCACATTGTTTTCGAGTGTGTTCCAGCCTTGGATGGTGCTTGACAAAAACGAGTTTAATATATTTATACACGTGTTAGAGGCACATTGGCATTGTGTGGCGTACGTAAGTCGTAGCGTTTCTGTTGTCGTTCGTGTCGGTGTAATACCAGTCAGAGAATCTGGTACCGTGTCGTCACATAGTAATTTTTATAACGTTATGAGTTTCTGCTGTCGTCGTCCACCCTTCAACGTATCCCACCCCGTTTCGTTGTATCCATGGAGGAGAATCTAGGGAGACCTGTTACAATTCGACCAGCTTCCAGTTGAACTCTTTCCAATTTAATGTCATCATCAATAGTACACCCGTCCCACACACTAGACCCACACTCTAATAAAGAACGGAGATAGGAAATATAGATTGTATTAAGTGTGGATCGATTTAAAGTAAATTTAAATTTTATAATAGTCGAAAGTACTTTGGTAGATTCTTTTAATATTGGATCAATACGACTTTTCCAGCTAAGTTTCTTGGATAGGGTAACACCCACATGCTTATAAGTCTCTCAATATTAAAGATTCTTATTGCCAAATACGAGAGCATGGGGCAGGGGAGGGGTTGGGTGGGGAGCATTCTGATTATTTGCATACTCACTGAATAACACGCATACACTCTTTTCTGGGTTAAGTTTAACCAGCCACATATCTGCTCAGTCCGCTAGTTTCATTAGATCACGAGGTAAGGACACCGCCATAGCATTAGTACTGTTTGAAGAGCAGCATAAAGTGGTGTCATCTGCACAGAGGCGGGGGGTGGGGGGGGGGGTTATCCAAGCTATCGGTAATGGCATTTACACATATATAAGGTAAAGTAGTCCTAAGACAGAACCTTGCGGCACGCCTGCCCGAATGTCGCACAATTCAGATACAGTTTGATTTACTGATACAAATTGACTTCATTTATGACGGTAGTTTTCTAGCCATAGTAAAAGGCTGCCACAAATACCGTATTGATTTAATTTAAACAAAATACATGTGTGCCACACATTCAAATGCTTTTGACACATCACAGAATATTGAGCATGTATGTTGACGCTCATTGAGACCCTTAGTAATTTAATTATATATGTCTTTTAGTTGATACACAGTGGAGCATCCAGGTCGAAAGCCGGCTTGAGATTTATAAAGCAAATTGTATTGATTCATGTGATTTTTATATAACTTTTTAAACACCAGACGTTCCATTAATTTAGCAACACAACTTAGTAATGACACAGGTCAATAATTAGCTGGATCACTCTCAGAACCCCATCTTGAACAATGGCACTACATGTGCAGTTTTCCATTGTGAGGGGAAACGACAGTCAGTTAGCGATTTATTAAAAATAATGCTGAGAGTACTAGAGATTTCTTTTGTGCACATCTTGAGCAGTTTATGGCTGATTTTGTCTGGACCCGATGCTTTATTTGTTGCTCTTCTATTTCCTGCGCAGAGAGCGAAATATGGTTTATTCGGCCGCCGTATTAAACATCTAAAACATCTAAAAATTGGAAGAACAACATATACTATCATCTAATTTGGCAATATTCACAAAATATTTATTCAGCAGATCTGATTGTACTTGATCCGAGAATGCGATATCCCCCGCGTCTCCTTGCGCGTTTTGTGTACACAAGAGGTGGGATATTATGGTTGCCCTTTCCCGTAACTAATTACCACACGAATTTTCAACATTTCTTGTAGTTTCGCACAGAAAGGTCGCTTAACATCCTCGCCCAAGCAATTAATATATCTTTACCTCGCGTACGTTTGCATGTTGTTAACCCGGTGTCTATGTTTCTATAATTATCCCAATCTTACTGTTTTCCTGTACGCATAGCTGCCTTGCGTAACCTGCCACGCCTTCGACTTTCACTTCTTATCACGTTGCCGTACCACGGTTTATCATTCTATCGTATTCTTACATTGTGTACTGGAATACATGATTTTGCATTAGCTATGCTATTTTAATCAATTGGTTCCACTAAGTCATTGCTTATTATGGGTCTAAACGTTTTTGAGTTGTATCTATTTGGGAATTTAAATTAAGTTTTCTAGATTATTTTTCACTATTATATTACTTAGATTGTGTAGTGAATGATCTAAGGGGTCTTCGTTGAAATCACCTGCTATCATTAATGGCGAGGCCGTGTCTGTGGCGATATCAATAGAATCTGCAAAATCATCCCACGTTGATACGTAAGAACTACTTGGTCTATAGAACTCACGTAAAAGGAATTTCTCTAATTATTATCAATCAAGATCACCTTCTTCCTCCGGACCTAGTCCAATGCACGTATAGAAATGTAAACCGATCATATAATTCTTAGAATACTTATCCTCAAAAAGCAGGTTTCCGTCTAAACAGAAAACACACACGCGCACGTACGCACACACACACACACACACACACACACACACACACACACACACACACACACACGCACGCACGCACACACGCACGCACGCACACACTTGTTTTAATGTTCTACATTTGTTTTGAATAACGCTTGATATATCCGATAACAATCTCTTTTGAACAACGGCAACACAGAGGCGGACTTATCAGTCTCGATGCTAATTGTCATCCTCAATACATCCTTACCAAAAAATTACATTTGAGGACATGACATTTATTAGAAATGTTTATAAACGAGTACCGACTGAGATTGCATGAACCGGCATCCACACTGATAAGGCAGCCCTTGTGTTGTCGTTGTTCAATGGAGATTCTTATCATTTTACATCACGATTCTATTATTAAATTGTCATTTACTAAGCTCAGTTGAGAAATAACAGGATATGGAAGTTTTTTCTGATGTTTCTGATTCTATTTATTGAATGGAAAACAAAGACTGTGCGAGATAACAGTTTCACAGTGTGTGACCTTTCCGACTATGTTATCATCTATGACATCATTTCAATAAGTTTTGTAAAACACAATTACATCCACCACCGACTCTGATAGGAGATTATATTTTACCCCCTGTAAGTGTGTCTATTAGCAGGATATCTAAACGATTTTGCGCAGATTATTATAACACTGGGTAGAAATGTTGGGTATGTGAGCCGGACACAATGATTAGACGTTAGTGCTGGTCTGGATCTGTATACAGATCAAGATATGAAATAGTGAGCGCGAGATATCAAAGAAAGGTTATGGACACCGTTACGAAAAGAATGGTGGATGGGTTGAGTATGTAACAAGGATAGCACGATTACATGCGGATACAGATTTCTTTTTTTTCTACGTGTCTTTAAAATTGGCTTTGTCATGTTCTCTGTCTTCGTTTATTATGTTAGTTTTGGCATGCTGGAAAAGCATGCGACCAGCGACAGAATAGATATGTTCTCTATTCACAGCGATTCGGTACACGACGAACGCGCGACATTCTTGCTACTGCCATTGCTCAGAAGCGCTTAACTATAAATTAGCAGCGATGCGACAACGATCTCTAACCTGTCGCACGACCATCGTGCGACACGTCGTCTTATCGCACAGTCTCGCCATCCCGGCAACGCTCCCGAGTCCCGTGCTTGCAGGCTTTTGATGTCGGGGATAAGTCGGCGAAACTTCATAAATGAGTTAAGTCAACTACCGCCTAATAAAATGGCTCGGTTATTATCATCCTACTAATATACTGTCAATCACATAGATTGGCATTCGTGTCTCGCAAGCTTTCCATCGATGTTAGCACGAAGCAACGCCTCTAATTTTGGATTTAAAGCGAGATTGAAGTAGGCAGAAATCTGATTGACTACCTGAAAGCCGGCAGCGAACATAGCGAGAAATCGCGGGTTTGCAAGTACGGCCTCGAACAGGGAAGCAATGTGAGTGGGCGTATGTTAGTACCATGCGTGTGACGTAAATGCGACGGACTATAAACCGACCTACTGGTTGAATCATCAATGGTGTGCCATGTGCCTCGGCGCACCAGCATGCCACACACATTCTAGTATCTCCCTCGCTCTCCCTCGTGCTCTCTCTCTCTCTCTCTCTCTCTCTCTCTCTCTCTCTCTCTCTCTCTCTCTCTCTCCGTTATTATATTAAAAATATTTTTTTTGTTTCGTGTTTGGATATTATTCTGTTAATACAAGTATCGTGTTTTAATATTATGTAGGAGTTTGCTCCAATAAGTTGACATAATTTGTGCCTAATCCCATTGCATTATCAGTGCAATAAAACATGTTTAAATTTATTTAAAAAAAACATTTTGGAAGATGCGCTTGCAATGACACGTGGAACATGCAGTTAACGCGTGGTTTAATCATCAACAGTGATTGGTTAGTTGACCGCTCGTCGCTGGCGGACGTTTAATAACTGGAATGTTTTTCAAGCCTGTTTGAATACAGGCGACGAGCGGCGATTAGCCAAAACTGTTGTTTTCCTATCGCGTCTCCGTCGGTTTCAGAAGCACACTTTAGTTACGGGTTACGTATGTAATCGCATCAATAGTATATAATCGCATCAATAGTATATAATCGCATCAATAGTATATAATCGCATCGCCATTGTGTCATGTCGGCGAAATATGTGGCAGGATTTACAGTGTGTAAAACTGGCTGAAAACATAACTCTTGGTCTTCTATGGCAAGCCTTGTTTCAGGTCAGAATACTGAAAGCTTAGATATGATTGCAGAACATTTTAAAAATATTTAACCAACCGCTTAACAAGGCTGAAGAGAGAAATTAAGATAACTGCGGCTTTTGAGATACCAGGTTTGGTTTCAGAGGCATGGACATCTTATAACGTACATGTAAGTGCCAAGCCGGCCATAATGGCATCTGCAGTGGTCTTGAGGAATGTCTATTTACAGGCCTAGAGAAAACTATTTTTGAAAATGTATCAATGGAATAACTGGTCGAGTCATTACAGACGTAAATTTTCAAAAATAATCTAATTATTCTCTTGACCTCTAATGCTTTAATTGTCAAAGGCCACTTTTTTCTAAATTCCAGTGCAAAGTTTACAAAAACAGTGTTCTCTTACTCAAAGTAAATGGTCATTCACCGACCACAAATTGCAAAATATGATTTAAATTTGAAGGTTTAATTGATAAAACTAGCATTTGGGCGGTTTGAGTCGATGTTGCAATAAGAGGAGGTTAACCAAAACAACAGGAGGAGACGCTGCCACTGTGGCAACACGCCGATATTCTAAACAACACGATGATACGCTGCCACTGTGGTAACACGCCGAGATTCTAAACAACACGACGAGACGCTGCTACTGTGGTAACGCGCCGAGATTCTAAACAACACGAGGAGACGCTGCCACTGTGGATACGCACCGAGATTCTAAACAACACGAGGAGACGCTGTCACTGTGGTCACGTGCCGAGATTATAAACAACACGAGGAGACGCTGCCACTGTGGTCACGCGCCCAGTTCTAAAAAACACGAGGAGACGCTGCTACTGCGGTAAAGCGCTCATATTCTAAACAACATGAGGAGACGCTGCTACTGTAGTAACGCGCCCAGATTCTAAACAACACGAGGAGACGCGGCTACTGTGGCAACACGCCGAGATTCTAAACAACACGAGGAGACGCTGCTACTGTGGTAACGCGATGAGATTCTAAACAACACGAGGAGACGCTGCCACTGTGGTCACGCGCCCAGTTCTAAAAAATACGAGGAGACGCTGCTACTGCGGTAAAGCGCTCATATTCTAAACAACATGAGGAGACGCTGCTACTGTGGTAACACGCTGAGATTCTAAACAACCCGAGGAGATGCTGCTACTGTGGTAACACGCCGAGATTCTAAACAACACGATGAGATGCTGCTACTGTGGTAACGCGATGAGATTCTAAACAACACGAGGAGACGCTGCCACTGTGGTAACGCACCACGATTCTAAACAACACGAGGAGATGCTACTACTGTGGTAATGCGCCTACATTCTAAACAACATGAGGAGATGCTGCCACCAGTGTTGCCCACAACATCTGATTGTTGGGGGTCCCAAGGACCCCACACTCTCAGATTTGGGGGTCCCACTGTAAAATATGGGGGTCCCATTGGGTCCTCATCTGAAATACAACACATTGATCTAATTATAAAGCACTTTATTAAACATGTTGAACGCACTGGTTATGACATTGTGTAATTACTGTTAATGTATATACAGAGAATATTAACTATGCACAGTTTATTAACCTTTAGCACTTAACACTTTTGGCCACTATTGTAGATCACCGAAATACCTATTTTTGAAAGTGTAACACTGGAATGACTGGCTCTAAACAGTGGCAGTCATTCCGGTGGTAAGTTTTCAAAAATAGGTATTCTGTGATCTACAGTGGTCGCTAAAATTGATCTATTGAAATGGCCATTGTATATTTAACTAATAACATTTGAACTGCATGTCAATACCCAATAACTTAAAGCACTTTACTTGTTTGTTGTCTGATAAACCTACCAACCTACATTGACAACCTTGTATGATTAACATTTCCAAAGACCAATACATTAGTAATTAGCAAAGACCACTGCATTAGTTTTTCTATAAAACCCTAACTTGACTTTGGACGAATTGAAAAATTAGGAGTAACTGTGGCGAGTTTGCTCAAGGACGACTTGACCTACTTCGATATAATGCGCGCGTATTTTTATAATGTGACTGGAATGACTAAATATAGTGGAATCCATAGGCTAAGATCAGACAAAACAATAATTTATCAAAAATGATCTGTATAAATCAGATTAAAATGCGTAATGAAAATATATCAGCCAATAACCGGATATGTCTAATTCATAGGGAGTAACTATGGAACGCGATTGCTAAATGGTGTAAGCATAGATAACGCATTAGCGTGTATCCAATAAGAAGGCTTGTATCGGGGAGCTTTGAGCTATACGCTGTTTGGAAAAAATCAATATTAACGTATGCCTACCTGTAGATCGACGATATCGTTGAACATCGCTGCTGGGATGAGCTTTTTAGTTGAGAAATTGGCAACACCTAATCGAGTATTGTTAAACATTATAGACACTAATCCATCAGTCAATCAATCAGCCGCTATTGTTAATAAAAGACGGCTCATAGGGCGTATTGATACCGTTATTCAAACAGAAATACAAAGACACCGCCGCTAATCTGTCAAATGGCCATTCAAATGTCAAAGATATCACAATGTCTTCCATATATTCCTTCATCCATTTAGATATTTTGATAAGTAAATAGAAAAAATTATTTTGCCTGTAAGTCGTTGCTGCTTTAGGCAAGTGGGCATGTGCAAATTAATTTCAAAATATTCAGCATATTAGTGATAACAACTTTGTGATCTGTCCAATGTTCTGAGCTGTGAAAGGGTTAAGACGCTCAGACACGTTTGTACACGCTTGATCAGTTGTATTGGATTTCTCAAGCGTGAGTTCATCTAGAGGGAGATTCCGCTGTTATCCAGTCAAATACTGACACGTTACACTGACGTTTAGCACAACAGACAGCAACGTGGCGGGTATTTTGCAATTTGTAGGCCAAACAAGGAGACTAACATCGGGCTTGTAAACTCATTATTTATTAGATCAAATGGAATACTAAGGATGATTTGGGGATTGTGTTTACAATTAAATGTGGTGGTTGAATCTGATGTATGGGCATTAACAACTTTGAGTTGTGCAAGAAAACATACCACAAATCATAGTCTTAAATAACGCATTAAGTTCGTTTTTATTGAACACACAATACATTAGGTATATTTTTTAAAGTAAAAACATGCACAAATAAATATACACACACGATAATATAATCGATAATTAAGCACACGCAAAGTTACCAGTTTCCGTTTCACTTTTTCACTTCGTCCCTCGCGCGTCCTGGGGGACGCAGAGGGTTGATTTTTATGCGTCCCTCTGCCATTTTTATGCATATATACGCGCAAAAGGACGCATACGGACACATAAGGGCAACTCTGGCTGCCACTGTGGTAACGCACCCAGATTTTAAACATCATGAGGAGATGCTGCCACTTAGGTAACCCGCTGAGATTCTTATCAGGCTATCACAGGATCGTCCAATCGTCAGAGGCTTCCAGGAGCAATGCCATTTACTCAACCTGGCTCTACTTAGTGGAATGTGTTTCAAGAGGCAAGATACAACCACATCGATGGCCAATGTTTGCATATGAGATTAGAGCCGGATTAAGCCTATCTGGAGCCCAGGGCTAATTAGTTGACCGGGCACCTTATTGGGAGGGCCAATGACGGAATGCCTACAAGTAATAATCCTAATGCTGCTGCTGCTACTGGTGTTGCTGCTGCTGCCGATGATGGTGATGGTGGTGGTGCTACTACTTGTGCTGCAGCTGCTGCTGCTGCTGCTGTTGCTGCTGCTGCTGCTGCTGATGATGATGATGATAATGACGAGGAAGCTGCTGCTGCTGCTGCGGCTACTACTACTACTACTACTACTACTACTACTACTACTACTACTACTACTACTACTACTACTACTACTACTACTACTACTACTACTACTACTACTACTACTACCACCATATATGCCAAATTCGTTACGTGTGTGTCAAAATGTCGTTGAATATTTTGAAACTAATTCGACTGAAAGCTAGTGCTGACTATGACATCACCATCTTCCAGGAAATTCGGTTTTAAAATAGTCAACAGCTTTCCTAGGCTTAGTTCATGAATGTACACGTGGGAATAGCATTACAGGTTCAAATGGGTAAACGGCGATAATTGGTTATGGTTTGGTGGGTCCCTTAGTTTTCGGGGCCCCATAGTTGTACCGCCAGTGGCCCTTGCCTTAATCCGGCGCTGTGTATCATATATACCCCTGATATACAGGCCGGATAATCTATGTTAGCAGGGCCATACCCTGACTTATCACTTGAAATGGCGACGACCTTTCAGATCTTTGATTGTCACTTTTACCTTACTTGCGAAGCAGGATATGAGACATACCATTTACATTGTGATAGAGATCCATGATTCTCTAATCAAGAGACCTACCGTTTCCCCTGTCGCTCATCGGAAACGTTCCTATTTCATCTATACAATGCATGATCTACCAAAGATTTTGTGTCAGGAAAGAGAAACCTAAGCGCTAAAATGGAAAACTAAATTCTGTCCCGAATAGTGCAAATTTGAACAATGTGAGCTAAATCAAATCAGCATCTGTAATGACTGTTAGGTATTGGCGGCTGATGAGGATATTGGCAATTAAGTACTAGTAACCCTCTACCACCAAAGCCCCTGCCATGAGATGCCATACATTGACTACGTATGAAGAACAACGCCTGCTTTCCTCATGGTTATGTCCTTAAAGAAAAAACTCGCCTTATCTTATACTAACCATTCAGGTGATAGAATGTGTCACTCATACTCCATGCCAAAGAGTTTAGCTTTATGCCATGCGGACAACGACAGAGATTTAGGCTTTAGTAGCTATATGCTGATACAGTTCTACAACCTATGATGGTTGTCATGATTTACTTTTCAGCAAATCGGGAAAAAACGAACGTGTCTGCCTCGGTAAATACGCTCAGTCATAGAGGTGCCATCTATAGTTTGGCAATGTTGTATAAAAGCAATCGTGTAGGTAGGCCTACGCTGTTGACCATTTTGGAACTAATATGACTGGATAGGCAGCAACAACTTCCAGTCAAATTAGTCTCAAAATATTCAACAAGATGATTATTCCAAAATGAAGAGTACAATACATTGGAACCTGTGCGACACATGGGTATAGGAACGTACTTGAACCTGAGGGTCATAGGTTGGGAAAACACCTAATGGGCGCCCCGCCCCACCCCCTTCCTACGCCTATGCACATCACACGCGATCGGTTGGAGGAGACAAAACGGTGGCGATAACTGTTCCACATTTACTCGATATTACAAAGCAGATAGTTGTGATACAAATACGGGAATATGACATGATATGAATGATATATGGAATACATACACCATACTATATCAGTACAATGCAACAATTGAGATGAGATCAGCATCCCTTTAAATTTACATATTGATTCGTTTACTATATATGGTTACCCGCATCACGTTTCTGCAAAGGTAGCATAATTATTATTTGTAACAATATGGACGTCGAGAAATGAGATAAGCTTTCTGCTTGCAGTGTTGGAAGCATGTTACAAATTCCTTCTAGACCTGGTTGAACACGACCTAACGATTAATGAGAATTATGGTCATTTAGCCAATATCCATTATTAACTTACCTGCCATGAAAGGCCAATGAAGCTTATGCCATGGCGACCATCCGTTGTGTGTCCGTCCTCCGTCAACCTTTCATTCGAATCACTTCTTATCAAGAACCTTTAAGCTGATTTCAATTATATTAGGCTAGGCGCATCCGGAGGACATATGGATCTAAGCTCATTCGGAAATCGGCCCATTTGGCCGGCGCTTATCTTGGATTATGACCAATTTATAGAAATGTCTTTTAAAATCTCCGAACCCTCTTGGGGGATCGATTCAAAACTCATGAAATATCATCTAGGACAAATGTTAATCCGAGTTTGCTCAAGAGAACTTGATTGAGCAAATAGCTCGGGACCATATTGGATGGCCTAGTTTTCGCGAAAATGGCTTCTCAAGACCCTATGAATGGATCTGGCAGAAATTTGCTATATAGGTATAGATATAATTAGGTACTAAGGGCCATTAAAGTGTGTTCAAGGAAAGTTGATGCGTCCTAAAATTTGGTCGCCGTGGACCAATCAAAATGTAGCATGTTTGGCAGCTGTATTGTTTTTTTATTCGATGTATTTTGAACGTGACATCGTTTTTGTGTAGCATTCTGGGAATGCTGATTTCAAATATCCACTTTTGAAACTACGGATTAACGGTTTGTCGGCCATCTTTGATGTTTCCTGCCAAAAACACCCATACTAAAGCAATGGGAAGTCTAAAATGTCTTCTCGAGATCCACTGGCCCGATTTCAATTCTTGGCAGTAAGTCGTCATCATGGATTTTGGCCGATATTTAGAAATTTCCTTACCTCTTCTCCGAAACCATGTGTTGTGGGTGGGGTGGGGTTTGCAGCGTGCGTGGGTGCGTGCGTGCGTGCGTGCGTGGGTGGGTGGGTGGGTGGGTGGGTGGGTGGGTGGGCGGGCGGGTGTGCGGGTGTGCGGGCGGGCGGGCGGGCGGGCGGGAGGGAGGGTGGGTGGTAGAGCTGGGCGGTATTGATATTTACATGACGGTACCGGTATCATGAAAAAATACCGCGGTACCACGGTATACCGTCATCTGAGCTTGAAGCATGCCACGAAATTAGAACATTTTTTTCCATTTCCTTTTCACTTCCATCTCCAATCAACGGTAAATATAGGTAAAATAAATAAATCGGCTTCCTGATTTAGAGAAGAAAAACATGGCTATTGCGACTGTTTAGTTTCAGGATTTTATTAGGTCACTATTTTTATTGAAGTAATATCATTCACGGGAATATCGGTCAAAGGGTGTGGTCGACTCGTTAACTATAACCCGCTGTTTGAGACATTGGGGCGCACTATTTTCAATCTGGGTTGTTCTTACTATTAATGCGTGCGACCAGCAAGCGGTAAATTTTATTTTGGCAGTCGAGCGCTTTGATAAACAGAGTCCAGACAATATCAGCGAGTATTTAAACGGGGCGAGTGTTGTACGCTTTTGTTTCTGTTGGAGTCGTATATCCTGTTTCTCGCGAAAACAGGCCTATACACATACATATAACACGACATTGAATATAGCCGTTTTCCAAAGCTTCCGATAATTACCGAGTACCCGATGTGCAGACTCGTTACTTGCCATGCTTCACGTGATCAAAACGGCGCGAGCAAATACTACGTTTTAGTAAATTTTCATTGATAAATTCAGCATAGTAATGTATTTTCCCATGGTCTAGTTCATGAACAACCAGTCAGATACGTCTTTGCGAGATAGCTGTTGTGTTTGAATAGCACGCAGTCTGTATGTTATTTTGTTATTCTAGCCTGTTTGTTCGGTGACAAAATGCTTGGAGTAATAAATTATAAATAATAGAAACGGGAATAGGGAATATATTACAGTGTAATTACTACCGGCGGACGGCCAGAGAATGAGTTTAGATGTTTTAAATAAAGCAATTTTACCGTGGGACTTTCAAGACGTACGTTTGACATACAATTCTGCCTGTCATTATTTTGTAATTGACGTCTTGACGTTTGTTTTTACAACAACCCTTTCACCTGAACTCGGCTAATAGTTAGGGATGCCTGTATTTTTGGCACTATTAGCACTTATTTACCCTTGGTCAAGTCAGATTTTATGAATATATTTCTCAAATATTACTCAAACATTATGGACGGTATTCACGGTATTTGGAAATGTCAACGGTCACGGTATCGGTTCACGGTATACCGCGGTCCTCACGGTACTACCGTCAAACCGCCCATCTCTAGTGGGTGGGTGGGTAGGTGGGTGAGTGAGTGAGTGATTAAGTGAGTGAGGGAAGGAGTATTGGCCATTCGTCTACCTTGGTTGAAACTGGTTAATTTTGGGAAAAATCTTTTCAGAAGCTTCGATGGTCGTAGGTACAAATTGAGCAATATTACAATTATTTCGGTATGCATGTTAAGACGACTATGCCCATATGGTTCCAGCTAAATTCTGATGAATTCGGCCAAGAGATTAATGAGGAGATATGTGTAATGCTAAAGATGAGATATTATGGATGGCGGATGATCGTCATGACATAAGTTCATGTCGTCTTCCATGATATGTGAGCACGCATGTGCACGTGCGATTGTGTTAACTGCTTGAATAATTAATAACAAGATAACGATTTGACCTTGGTTGTCAACACTTGTCATTCTCATTTCGCTTCCGCTTCCATAGTGACGCTCTCATCTCTTGAGGCAGAACTTGTTGAGTCGCTGCAACATGACCAACTCTGTGATATCATGATCCTAAGTTCAAGGGCACTATACAGATAAGATGAGGCATATTCAGAAGCTAATATGACATTGTTACTGGAAGCTGGTGACGCATTAGGAACAGACTTCTTGGTCATACTAACTTAAAGTATAGAACAACATGTTGCGTACATTAGAACATATTTATCGCATTAGATGCGTATACTGGGTTGAATGGGTTATGAGACCTAGGTTACAAAGAAGCCTCGTTTATCTTCCCAGCTACAATTCTGGGTCTCGGACTTGATGTTAACCTTTTGATACTCAAATTTGTTCAAGAAAATTGCAATGTTGTCATAGAAAATGTCCTTCTGCAGACCAAGGTCAGATTATTTTTGAAAATTTACAACTGAAATGACTGGCACGGTTATCGAGCCAGTGGTTCCAGTGGTAAATTCCCAAAATAATAATTGCTCTGTTTGCAAATGGACATTTCTCAAGACCACTGCGGAAACTCTTTTGGGCCGCTTGCATGTTAAAGAGTTAATAGGGTTCTACTGTATGCTCGGATAATTGTTAATTATCTCAATATCAAGGTAATCATAAAGTAATCTATTGAAGACTTTGAAACTAATTCGACTGGATGCTCTTGCTCTCTATGGCAGCAACAACTTCCAGTCAAATTAATTTTAAAATATGCAACATAAAGTTTAATAAATAATAATTTTTTTATTAGTAAAGACAAACAATTCGTGCAATTGACGGACTATTACATGTTTATGACGGAGCTAGATACGCCATTCATTACATATTCTGATGGTAATGTCAGCCCACATGTGACGTAATTGATTATGACGTCATATACTTAGGTGACAGCGAGGATCGCTCCGCTGATATTTGGTATGACGATGCCATTTTAATAAAGATCTTTAGAGTCACGATGCGTGTATCTGATCTGTCAGTCAAGTATCTGAGGCCATAATCAATCACGCCACTTATAGGCTGATGTTACATCCATAATTGACAGAAATACTCCATCATAATCCAGGAAAAGTCCGCCATTTGTCTCTACCATTTAATAAACATTCTGCTGAATATTTTGGCAATGATTTGACTGGGCGCTTTTGCTGCCATAGACAGCACTAGCCCACAGTCAAATTGGTTTCAAATTACCCAACATGTTAGCTATATGATTACCATAAAATTGGTACTCTGGGACGTCATACCTCGATCCCAGTACGGGCAAATCATAGGCAGAGTTCAGCAAGAGATGGGCGGGGTACAGCTAAAAGTGTGTTCATCCATGGCCGTAGAATGGCGCACGAGAACATCCACAATCCCCATTACGCAACAGACACCGATGGCCACTTCTAACAAGGCGTGGCCATCATGAGTATGTCGATGACAGCATCCTATTTATGTGATTGTTAACTGATGACGTTACTCAGAAAGCGACTTCTCTCGATATCCTAAGTTATCATCCGAATTTCAACAAATGCGACGAAGTTGATAAATGTCAAAATAAACAATGATAATACCCAGCTTATGGACACATACAGTGCTGGCCAGCATTCAATGTAGGCGTCCAATATGACGTAAATAATTACGCCACGAGTTAGGTGACGTCATAATCATGGGTTATACTGTTCAAATCAGAATTCTAAGATTGTATGACAGCCGCTTCATAATCTCTCATTATATCTGTACCACATGAATTGTAATCTTTATGGGTGGATGTGTGGGTGGGTGGGGTGCGTTGCGTTGTGGGTGGGGTGAGTAGGGTTACGTCATCACACATGTAATGTCTTTGATTTGCTGGACAATTGCATGTTTGCGGGCTACACATCTAATATAAATATATAATACTTTGCATTTGAATGACTTTTTAAGAATTAAGGTTTAACTGTTTTATAAATCAAGCTAAAACTATGTTAGGCCTATCTTTGAAACAGGCGGCGTTATACGTTATTGATCTTACAATATGTTATTCTGGTACCAGACTCCAAATGCAAGCAATATAGCTTACATAATCGTACATTGACAGCTACACTACACCATTTAAATAATAATAATAATAATAATATAATAATAATATCGTTCTTTATTGAGGGTAAATCATCAACATGTGATCTTCCTGAGGCCCTCAGGGAACAGCAACAACAATAATAATAATAAGTATATATATATACATCCACCCATAAAGATTACAATGGCATGTCCTCTAAATTTGTGGTTGACTATGGAAGTCCACTGTGAATGTGTGATTGCTTATGGAAGTCAACTGCAAATCTGTGGTTGCCTATGGAAGACCAATGTAAATTTGTGGTTGCGTATTGAGGTCCACAATACATTTGTGATTGCATATAGAAGTGCACTGTAAATTTGTTGTTGCTTATGGAAGTCCACTGTAGATGTGTGGATGCCTATGGAAGTCCACTGTAAATTTGTCGTTGCGTATGTAAGGCCACTGTAAATGTATGCTTGCCAATGGACCTCCACTGTAAATGTGTGGTTGCTTATGGAAGTCCACAGTACATTTGTGGCTGCATATGGAATTCTACTGTAAATTTGTGGTTGCCTATGGAGGTCCACAGTACATTTGTGGATGTTTATGCAAGTCCACTGTACATTTGTGGTTGCCTACGGAGGGCCACACTACATTTGTGGTTGCATATGGAAGTCCACTGTAAATTTGTGCTTGCCTATGGACGTCCACACTACATTTGTGGTTGCATATGGAAGTCCATCGTGAATTTGCGGATGCATATGGAAGTCCACTGCAAATTTGTCGTTGCGTATGGAAGGCCACTTTAAATGTGTGCTTGGCAATGGAACTCCACTGTAAATTTGTGGTTGCCTATGGAAGTCCACTGTAAATCTGTGGTTGCCTAAGGAAGTCCACTGTAAATTTTAGGTTGCC
The DNA here is from genome assembly GCA_034401795.1 of Chaetoderma sp. LZ-2023a. NCBI lineage: Eukaryota > Metazoa > Mollusca > Caudofoveata > Chaetodermatida > Chaetodermatidae > Chaetoderma > Chaetoderma sp. LZ-2023a. Next base: position 66,239,246 of record CM067375.1, read on the forward strand.
TATTGAAGTCCACTGTGAATTTGTGCAGCCTAGTTCCGGTATTAAAATTGTTTTAAAAATATTCAACAGCTTGACGGTAAATGTGAGATAGTGAGATTACAGGTTGAAATGAGTAAAATGTAACTAATTTATTTATTTATTTTTTTCGGGGACCTAGGGATGTATCTCCGTTAGCCCTTTCCGTAATATTGATCTGAGCATAGATTAAATCAACATTGTATTGGCCTAACATGCCCGTCCTGTAGTCGCCGTCCTCGCGCTTTAGATAGGTTGAAAGCTACCGACGCCGGCATACAGGTAGTCACAGTTGGGGTGGTGTGATGTGTCGGGCGGAGCTGGAGCGCGTCCATTTGATCAGAATGTGGGGACAGGGTCATCCGTTAAAATAGTTTTATGTCATATAAAATCATAGTAGTGTCACATTAAATGAATGTTTATTACCGGTGCACAGAATGCGTTCTAATTACATCTAAAATGTCTTTGTAGCGAGGTGAGGCTATCCACAAATCCCACACTCTGTTGGAGGGGTGGGTTGGTATCCTCCCCAACACCCACATCAGCGCTACAAAGACCCATCCCAGAGTTTAAAACTACTTCCACCGCCCATGTACGAAAACACCTTTATAATGTGGGCCTAATATAGTCATGGAAAATAGTTTTTTTGCAGAATGCATTTTAGGAAGAACTAACTATAGTGAAACCATTTTTTCTACATTAATCTTGGTCCTTTACTTTTATGTACTCCTATGCTGTTACTCGACGAACTGTTTCCCTGTATGGCCAGATCGTCACGCGTGTCTTTATAAGACTCGAGAATTGATGGTGGGGTCTATAGCGGCATCGTACTCATCTCAATGGCTGGTTTTTTCCCAGTGTGCGTCTGGTGGGATTTCGAAAGCTTTCACAGTTCGCGCATCTACAACCTGCTCAGGTAAACTTCCATTGGTCGTCTATTTGGGTGCTAATGCTGTTTTGTCTTTGTGCCCACATATTGAAGATCTTAAGACTGTGGCCTAGTGTAATGGATTCTCTGAGCAGTAGGCCTGTCTTGGGGCACACGTCCTGATCATATCCCTTCTGAAGCATCTTATCCGTTTTGATCACATCTCCCCGTAATCTACGATAAGTGAGTGATGGTTAGTTTTCTCAGCTGCCCTTCACAGGTCACGTTTCTTTACTCAGGAATTAACTTAATGGCCCTTCTCTGCATATTTTCAACGGTTAGATCTAGTCAAATACTTAACAGATATACTCCATCATGAACATGGACTAGTTCGTCAGTTGTGCCAATGGACCGTCTACGGTATCCATCCATCACATGACGTCATAATAAACTACGTGACGTGTAGAATGACACCACAATCAATAACGTTATTATGACATTAAGAGTGGCGTATATAATTACGACACGAACGCAGAGCTGAAGACGGACTATGCGTTGTTGTACAAATTGTATGTCTTTACTATTTAATAAATATCATGTTGAATATTTTGAAACTAGCACAGCAACAGCACCCAGTCAAATTAGTTGCAAAATATTCAACAACTTAGCTGTAAAGGTTTTCACGAACGTGATAGTCCGGCCATACGGGGATCAAGAAATCCCAACACGGCGAAGTGTGGGTGGAGCTTAGCTAGTGATGGGCGGGGCATAGCTAAAACTTGAAAGGTAAATGGTATGTCTTTACTTTTTAATAAAAATGGTGTTGGATATTTGTAAATTAATTTGACATGCTAGGCAGCAGCAACACACAGGCATATTCAACAGCTTACCCGCATAGCTACCTTGATATTGGGATTCAGGGTTCGATTTAACCTAACACGGACAAAGCGCCGGCGGATATTAGCTAGAAATGGGCGGGTCGTGGCTAAAATTAGATTCACCCATTAGTATCAAAATCAATAAACCCAATTCAGCAAGACTTCCTGGATTACTGGGAAAAAATATATTGTAAATTATAAGAAGATTTGATTGGGAAGATTATGTGTATGGCTGAAAGTGTTACCCTATTGTTGGGCCACCTTGTAATGTAAATGCATATCATTAACGCCGCGACAGGCTCTGAAACAAAGCTACCATTATTCGGTGCACCATTCATATATAGTCACCTGCAGTTATCGGACCCGTACATCGAAGTAAATAGTATACGTTCATGTTTGTGTTACATTTATAACTCTTAAGGTTACTCCTTTCACCGACAAATCCCTGAAAAGGCAATCACTTTACAATATACAATTGATTAGGTTGAACAATCTGAAATTAATTTGAATGGAAGTCATTGCTGCCTACTGCAGCAGTGACTTCCACAAAAATTATTTTCAAAATAATCAACATTTTTTCGGTATGGGTGCCTTGGAAACGTGATATGGTGGAAAAGGAAAGGGTTAATGTAACCATTTGAAACCAAAATACCAACCACAAAACACATCATTAAAAACTGAATGATTATTCTGTTGAATATTTTCAAACTAATCCGACTGGAGGCTGTTGCTGCCTATGACAGCAACAGGTTCCTATCAAATACGTTTCAAAATATTCAACAACTTACTCGTAGTGTTATATTGAAATTGAGATTCTGGCAATTCAGGGTTGCTATGGTTAAAGTTTGATTTACAAAATTTGATGTAAACAAGTCAAATTGGTGGTGTGAGAAGGATACGATTCAATTGGTTGGTCTGCCGCGTCTGTACGATCATGCTGTGTAAGTATATGCTTGGGAAATAAACATGCAGTTTATCATATTCTATGGTGTACAATATCCGGGTATAAAATAAGAGCAAATTATCATTGTACATTTGGACGTCTCCTTTCCGCGAAGGGGTGGGACTGGTGTGGGTGGGTTAGCGTAGGGTGGTGGTGGTGTGTGTGCGTGCGCGCGTGCGTGCGTGCGTGCGTGCGGGCGTGTGTGTGTGTGTGTGTTTTAAACTTGACTGGGGCTGTTTCTGCAGCATCAGCAACTCCCTGTCAAATTAGTTTCAAAATACTCAACAGAATGTGTATTAAATTGTAAATTGATCAAAGACATGCAATTAATACATATTCGTGACACACATTTCAATTTTCGTGGCAGTTTTTACGCCATTCTGATTGTGAAATTGAGAGGGGCACACGTCCATCGGAACAAGCGAATGTGTCAAATATGCCTAAGATTCGTGCAAGAGGATTACGGCCAAACATGATACCAGATAATCAAGCAGGCGCAGATGAACTGAACACGCTAGGGGTTGGATGGAATCCAATCACTGATGTGATACTGGTTTGAGTTAAAGAACTCAACTTCGAGAAGTTTTCAAAGTGAAATATCATCTCCAAGATGTTGACATTGTATGATCCAATTGGTTTAGTATCTGCGTTGTCTAGCAAAGCTTGCATGGTATTTGGAAATTGTAAATAGTTTCAGGAAATAGAGAGGCTGGGAACGGTGCAGTTCCCTAGAATTTGAAGCCGGTTCTTGTATCCGGGCATTCAGAGATGCATGTATCTTTAGATGCAAGTACGCGCGCATATGTATAAGTTTTCAACATTGCCTATCTTGTGTGGCCCACAGACAGCGTCCCACTAGTGGGATTCGTATCAGCCAAGGCAAGAATTGCACATTGAAAGCAAAATACAGTTCTTCGACTGGAACTAATGGCAACACTCTTAGGACCCAGATGTACAATTATTGATGAATTCGAGCAAAAGCCGAGTCGATTTATCTTATGGTCAGATTCAGAAATTGTTCTTAATTGGCTTCGCTCTGAATGTATTTCGTTGAAGGAATTCGTTGACGTAAGAGTATTAGATATTTAATTTTTGTGGCATTCCACACAGTGGTATTTTGTACCGAGTAATCTTAATCAAGCAGGTGACTTAGGCAGTGTGATTTCTGTGGAGGAGATGAGATGAGATGGAGAAGGGGCTTTGGGTGAAGGCAGAAAATGAGTGGGCAGTTGAGTCTTATAGTCGACATAAGAATGAATAAGCCAAAGGCTCTTTGTTTAGTAACGGATATCGCTTCTGCAATATATCCTCAAAGCTAGTCCAGATGGCAAAGGCGTGTGAGAGTTACAGCTTATTGTTGACGCTTCATTCACACTATCAAGTGCAGAGTATTGTTTTCTAGGAACAAGAGGGACATATATTTTAATGGATCTTTGCTACCCCTATGCTCAACGAGAGTTGTCAAGTTGGGAAACACGTTTTCGTGATTTTGTTCCAGTCATTGCAGATGGCATCATTAGTGTCTGATGTAGGTTAATGCATTCAAGTTTATATGTATGATCCGATTCATACCAAGTTCACATTCTGTACGGCCACTTATAGTGATGGATGTGCATCAGAACATTGGCCATTCTGGGGCAGAAAATACATGGACCTATTCCAGGTATTTGGTTTGAATTGTTCATTGGTTAGCAAAGAAAGTTGTAGCGGAATATAAAACGTGCAGGAAGCCACGTCAATCACGGCATACAACATTCATGGATGATATTTCTGCAGATAGATTGAGAGACAGTTCCTCCGTTGGTGATATGTTTGGGCCTTTCATGTTATAACTATGACAGGAATAAATCCATCAAGGCGTGAGGCGCATAGTTTATGTGGCAACGGTTCGTGCTGCTCCTTTAGAGATTGTCGCAGATCTCTCCACGCAAGCTTTTCTATAAGAATTGTGTCTTTTTTGGTCATCATGGTTGGCCTCACACGATTATATCTGATAACTGATGTTCATTTATTGGAGCAGAAAAGAAGATCAAGAAAGCAGTATACGCAGGGAGAAAATAAATGGCTGATTTTGCTAGTCTACACAAAGTGAAGTGGATGTTCAATACGCCAATTAGTCCTCAGAAGCGGAGGTGTGGGGGCTATTTGAGAGTCGTATTAAGCAGACTAAAATGGCGTTGGAGGTTGCTATAGGGCAACAGGTTCTCAGATAGAATGAAATGTTGACGGTGTTTGCTAAAGTTGTGTATCTTCTTAGCTCAAGACCCTTTGGATATGCTGACCCTGATCCAAATGATCCCCAGCTCTGGATCCCCAGCTCTGGATCCCCAGCTCACTCACTCTGAATCACTTTCATCTTGGACCGCCGTCTATAGAGGTTTCTTAATGTCCGTTTGTCTAGAAGTCTGAGAAAAACGTGGGACGTTGTCCAAAGACTAGGTTACAATCAGTTTCGTAAGCGTTTTATTAAGGAATATTTACAGATCTACATGAAACGTTCAAAATGGGAAATTAAGATCGACAAATGAAAGTAGGTGGCGCTGTACTGCTAACGGAACTGATAGGGTGAAGGAAAGTCGAAGCTTGCTAGGATTTTGGACGTGCATCCCGGTTAAAAAAATGTAAATAAAAATGTGACGGTCAAGCCCTAAAATGTTTAACTTATGCACAATATTTAAAAGTCTTGCCCCGTCATCTTTGATGTAACAACTCCGGATTCGTCACCTCATGGGGCCCTGGAGGGTGGATTTGAACGCGACAGGCCATAGATGACGGATATATTATGATTTCCTGAACATGTTTTTATTTACGGTTGTTTGCGTTGTTTTTATCACACGTACACGGAAGAAAACGGATCTACCAATTACGTATTTCCCAACACCACCGACTTGATTAGACGCTTATATTATGACGTCGCCATGTTCATCGAACTGCACCCCCAAGCAACGGATCTGTTTATCTGTAAATAGCGACTGCATCCGCAAACAGCTATAACCACATTATGTGACCAAACAATATTCTTTGACTATAAAAGACCAAGATTTTTATTGTTTTCTTTAGAATACGATTTGATTCTTAAGATTACATTCGCAGGCACAATAACTGTTGCTTTGTTGAAGAGAACTCGGAGAAGATCAACTAAACACGTACGGAAATAGATTGTTTTAAAATTTGTTTCTGGACGATACATTTGGTTCGCCAAAGGTGTACTTTATAGGCAGGTATTGTATACTGAGTAAATTCAATAGATTATTTAACCATTTTAATTGCCAAATTGACAAAATTATGATCATTTACTGTTGTGTCGAACCTACATTGTGCCTACAGGATGGTTTGATAAAGTTTATTTTGCATTTCAAAGTTCTAGAAAGTACGTTAGAATCTAGTAGGCCTATTTAAGCGGTAAGTCTATACGGATGGCGGTTCCTGGAGGAAGGTGTAGGCATAGGTTTTCAGAACCTCTTGATATGTATTAGTGAACGGCTGGTGGGGGAGGTGTAGGGGATGTGTGGGTGGGTGAGCTAAACCTATGTGTGCTAAAGCTGAGATAGATAGAACTATCCGAGATTATTCGTAACCGTTTAACTGCCTCACCGCTGCAAGCCATCAGACAATCACTTCAATGAGTAAACACTTTTGACTTACTGAATATATTGAAAACAAATTGACTTAAATTGCTGGCGGCTTAGCCACCAACAACCGCCAGTCAAATTGTTTTCAAAGTACCTAGTAGGTCCAAAGCTGTAACCCTTGGAAAATTTCGTCTGCAAAAACTCAGCAGCCAGACGTTGTACACTCACAGCGCCCTGAAACGACACATTCTGCACATAAGGACTATTATATTGAATACTTTGAAATTAATAGGACGGGAGCTGTTATTTAATATGACAAAAATATGTTCTAGTTAAATTTGTTTCAAAATATTCAATTGCTTTAACCGAAAGCAGTTGCATATTTTGAAACAAATTTAACATCAACCTGTATTGTGTTCCTAAATTTGAGACATTGATATTTCAAGGGTAACGAGCTGTTATTACTTCCTTGATACGGAAATGCATTAACCAGGCCCTATAACTAAGTGTGCTAGTTAGAGTTCATGACGTCAGTCAGGCATCCGACATTCGGACTAGGTATTCATGTTAGATTCGTTATCAGGCACATCCACAACGTTGTAATAAAGACAAGCTTGTTTAAAACCAACACCCGGGTGCGCGGCGCTTGGCGGCTGCGCGCTTCTTTAAGATGGCTGACAGAATAATCTTAGAATGTTCGGATGCAGGGTGTGGTTATATTCAGGAAGTCCGTTATTTGTTCACGTATTGGCCTGATGTTGAAACATGTATGCAGGTCTCTCTCTCTCTCTCTCTCTCTCTCTCTCTCTCACTTTCTCGCTCTCTCCCTCCCTTTGTCTCCCCCTCTCTCTCCAGACTCCCTCGCCACTCTGTCCCCCACAGTCCCCTCTCTCTCTCCCTAACTCACTCTCCCCTGCCCCTCTCCCTGTTTCCCGCCCTCTCTCTCGTCTTCCACACTACTCCCTCTCTTCAACCTCCCTTCCCCGTCACTCCATCCATTTCGATCCTTCTACATCGCTCCCTACCTCACCCACCCACCAACCCACCACTCTGTCTCCCGACCCTCTATTTCTACCTGTCACATACCTCTCCATCTTTCCCTCTCTCGCTTTCTCTCTTGGTTCCCCTTCTCTCCCCCATCCCTCCATCTAACCCTACCCTCTCTCCCTCTCCACTTCTCTTTTTCTCTCTCTCTCTCTCTTCTCTCTCTCTCTCCCTCTCTCTCTTCTCTCTCTCTCTCTCCAGTTCCCTTCTTTCCTCCCTCCCGCCCTCCCCCCTCCCCCTCTCTCCCTCCCTCCTTCCATCCCTCCCCCTCCCTCCCTCCCTCCCCCCTCTCTCTATCTCTCTCTCTCCCTCCCTCCCTCCCTCTCCCCCCCCTCTCTCTCTCTCTCTCTCGCTCTCTCTCTCTCTCTCTCTCTCTCTCTCTCTCTCTCTCTCTCTCTCTCTCTATCTCTTTCTCAAATGACAATGATCATGTTATCCTCAAAATAATCAAAGAAGAGTCATTCCCGAGAAGTAGAATAGTTGACGGCCATATTGCGATTTTGCTTACACAGATCTTCTAGTTGTATTCGAGCACAGAAAATTATTATACAGGTAGGTATGTAAACATCACTCACGTCACCTCGTTTCACCCAACACACGCACAACAACGACGCGGGCTTTACCCTGGCAGGCAAGCTCTCCTTGAAGTTTAAATAACTTACACTTTAGGAAACAAAATCTTACATTCTAATACGTTTCAAAATAATCATCAGCGTAGGCTGACCCAAATTGTTGTTCTGGATTTAAGATTGTGACATTTCTGCGTTTAAATTGTCTACGGGCATATTCGTCTCGTCTTATAATATATATCTCCGGGTGATACAATATCGTATAGATAGACCAAGCATGACACATTTAGCTCTTAATCTTGTAGTCAAAGAAATGTAAGCTGACTTTAATAGCTAAATGTTGATACAATTCTCAAGTCTCTGAAGGCTACCATGATTTACTCTTCAACCAATCAGAAAGAACCTGTTATCTACTTCACTTTACACACGCAATCATAGAATTGTCATTTATTGTGTGGGTGTATAATATAAAAACAACCAGGCCTACACATCTAAGCGCTTGCCTATTTTGAAACCCCAATTTAATGGACGCTGTTGCTGGCTCATGCAGCAACAGTTTCCAGTAACTTCAGTTTCCAAATAGTCACCATTATCATTATTATATACTAAAGAATGTGTTGCATTGACACTTCCATGACGTAACACACTACCGCTTGGTGAGACAAGATAGCATCGACTACAGTACAGCAGCAATGCAATGTCAAAATGCAAATAGCTCTGATAAATATAATGAAATGTGCCAGGAAGCGGTCGATTTGGAATCAATATAGCACTGTCTATCAATACAATACAACATTTGAAATGGGATTTGGACCCCTTTAGGCGGTCAGAACAAAACATACTCGAAAATTCTGGTCAGATACTATTAGATCAGCACTTGAAATAAGGTGTGTACATATGAATATCCTGAAACTCTATAGGGCCTACCGCCTGCGTCACATCCCACGTTCAGACACATAGGTGTTCAATATCATCTTGCAAATGTCAACACCATAACAGTCAGATTAACAGTTTCTTATGAAGAAGGTGGTGCTGTAACTGGTTGCTATTTACTGATTTCTGAAGAGCTGTGTTGTGTGACTTTAAATCGTAAACCTCGTCCTATTTCAACAAAGATTCAGAGCACGCCAACTTTCATATAGCGAGCAGCTGCAGTGAGTGCTGCGCTAGTGTGTGTACACCAATATCGCACTACACCAGTTCAATTATGAATTTCGAATGGGTGTTTTAAATTATATTTTTACGACGACTCGAACAAATATGAACGAACAGGACGCCATGAGCATATCACATTACGATTTCGACAAAGGACTTTGAACATGAGATCAGAAGTACGTGTAGACCTAACAATACACTAGTCATTTTCCTGTAAATTATCGTCTACCATGAGAAACTACACCAACAGGGCACAGTTATTTGGCGTGTACCTTCATTTTAATTTGGTTAAAGCTCATATTGTGTGGGCCAGAGCACGTTATGTACTTATCCATTGAAATATAAAAATCTAGCTAGATATACATACACATACACGGTTGAATATTAACAATATTCGAATATAATTAACAAAGTTCTTTAGATATTGTGACCGATTTGCCGTGCATAGATTTCATCGTACTACTAACACCAGTATTGGAAATCACGTGTCCGAGAAAGTATGGCGGAACATCCCCTTGGTAATGTATTTAGATAGAGCATCGTGGACCTAAAACGAGCTTCCATATAATCTCAAATTTATCACACACAATTTAACCATTTCATGATGAAGCCGGCAAAAACCGACCTCTGCAGTGGTCTCGAAGAAGACCCAGTTGTATGTCAAGAGAATACTATTTTTGAACAATTACCACTTGAATGCCTCGTTAGGTAACAGAGCCAGTCATTCCAGCGGTTAATTTAAAAAAGTATTCTCCTGACATGAAAATGTAATATTTTGATTTTCTTAACCAAATTTAGTCTTTATATGGATAACGTTGATTAAGATATCATTTTCAGACGAGGCTAAATAGCATATAAAATAAAACCTTACTCAACAAAAGTGATACATATGCTATGAAAAGATGGAGTTTAAGACTACGTCAATTATTTGTTTATTTTATTTTAAAATTTTCTATTTGATTTCATCATAGCTATATGGAGACATTACCTACACACCATTCTGATAAATCTGAGCTATTGGCCTATTCAACTGACATGTTTCCAACACACAGAAACATGGTACTTAGTACTATTTTGAACACGTTGTAAGAACTGTTTTGTTGGATATGTTGAACAGAATTAGATTGAAAGATAGTCCTGCCTTAGGCATTAATGTCTTCCAATTCAATTTTGTACACAATATTCAATGAAACATTGTGTTTTGTTTTGGAAACATATTAAGTTATTTCCGAGGCCCTATTGTATATCTGTGACTCATGTTCCGATCGTGATGAGCATCGAACGTTCCCGGACTTCAGACCGGGTTAGGCAGTCAGTCAGTTAGACAGCCAGACTGCCTGCCTGCCTGCCTGCCTGCCTGCCTGCCTGCCTGCCTGCCTGCCTGCCTGCCTGCCTGCATGCCTGCCTGCCTGCCTGCCTGTCTGTCTGCCTGCCTACCAGTCAATTAGTTGGTATGCCTGTCGGTCGGCCGGCCGGCCTGCCTCCCTGCCTGCATGGCTGCCTGCCTGCCTGCCTGCCTGCCTGCCTGCCTGCCTGCCTGTTTGTCGATCGGTCGGTGGGTCCGTCGGTCTGCCTGTCTGCCTGCCTGTTGGCTGGCCAGACTGCCTGCCTGCTTGGCGGTCAGTCTGTTGGTCGGTCGGTTGGTCGGTCGGTCGGTCCGTCAGTCGGTCGGTCGATCAGGTGGTCGGTCAGTCTTCACGCCTGCCTGCTTGCCTGCATATTGGCTCGCCGGTATGCCTACATGCCTGCCTTCCTGCCTGCCTGCCTGCCCGAACCTGTAGCTACAAAAACTGATGATCCGATTTCGCTAAAAATTTTAACACAATGAAAGAACTTCCAGACATTGGCCGTGATCCGGATAAGAGGCACCGGATCTGGATCAGTTCAAAGTATGGATCTGTGGATATCTCTGAAACTGCTAGTCCCATTTGTCTCAAATCTTAACACACGAATATGTGTGACGCTACACGAGGAGTTTGCAAATTTTGGGATTCAGTAAAATCCGAAAAAATCTGGAAAATCTGTAAAAATTGAAAATCTGAAAAAATCTGGAAAATTTGAAAACATTTTACAATGTGACAAAAATGGGAGGGCGAGGATTTTGGTCTCTGATAGCTCTTGTGATTCGCGTAGCACTGTTTGGTGCCATGCACATGTCAGGGACGTGCGTTAAAATGATGATGATGATTTTACTCTATTACATTTGCAATAGTTCTCAGGTGATGCCTCAGACAGATGTCAATGAACCCCTCTAGCCCTCACAAATAGGAAACGACATTATTTTTTAGATGTAAGGAATATTCTAGTGAATATTTTAAAACTAATTTGAAATTAATTTAACTGGGAACGTTTGCTGCGTATGTTCCAGTGCGTCAAGTTAGTTTCCAATCATTCATTAGCTTTCATGTACTGCTGAAATTTAGACATGTAATATCAATGGTTAACACGTTAGGACGGCCATAATCTCTCCTGTGGCAACAGCGCATGAGAGTGCTGAAAATGATAGTTTTATGGATTACATATTTAAATATGTCAAAATTTAAAAAGGTTTTTTTGACCGGCTTGATGATTAAAGCGTTAATGGTCAAGAAATTCAAAATTTGTACTTAATCAGTGTCTATTTGCAGGCCAAGAGAAGATTATTTTTTGAAAATTTACCACTCGAATGACTGGCTGGGATACCGATTTTAACACTTTGAACTCTGATATCACAGAATGCAAATTTCAAGGCAAGTATACCGGTAAGCTGTGGACTGTTTTGAAACTAGTTTAACTTGACGCCATAGGCAGCAACAGCACCCAGTCAAATTAGTTTCAAAATAGTCAACAGCTTACCTGTATAGAGTATAATCACCGTGAAAATTAGCTTTAGAGACTCCCGTGTTCAAAGTATATAAACCGATCCCAACAAGCATGGGCGGGACTTAGCTAGAAATGGACGGGACATAACTAAGAATGGGCAGGGTATAGCTAGAAATGGATCACTCTATAGGAAATGAAGTTCGACAGTGATTCAGCAAAGCTATCGCAAGGACTGAACTCTGGTTTAGGCGTATGATCCCACCACACGTGTGCAACGTGCGCAACTAACCAATACCACATATATGCAGTCGGGCTCACGCGTACACACGCGCGCTCATACGCACACACACGCGCGCGCACTCGCGCACGTACGCACGCACGCACGAGCGCAGGCACGCACGCACGCACGCACGCACGCACGCACGCACGCACGCACGCACGCACACACGCGCACTCACACGCAGTAGAGCACGCACGCACGTGTCATAATGATATATTTTTCTGTTTCCAGCCAGAATGTATCGCCGGCTTCGTCGTGACGGTAGTGGTCTGAATCTGAGACGGCGCTTTATGACGCGCACCAGGAACACGTATACGATATCCCTTGGCGGCCACACGGTCATAGACCCCACAGATGTTGTGGATTTCGTGAACACATTTCGGAGGAGGTATGGCAATCGCAGAAGACGACCACGGCCGATATTTCGAGACTGGAACTTCTTAGGGAGATGGGGTGCAACGGAAGAGTCAACTGATGATTGTAAGTATATATAGCTGCGTATATAGCACCAAAGCGTCTGACTGATTTAATTTGGATCAAAGAACTCGAAACACAGTGGCCAAGTAGCCACTACGGCACTAACATAGCATTAACTCTAGTAAACAACTTTCTGTGATGGGCAACATCAAAATTATCACTTTCAGAATTAAATCAGGGGTAGCAGACTTATTTGGCGTCGGATAAAAGAAATAATACTATGTTCAGAGTGCCGAATGCTCTGGCGCGTCTATTGAGCATTTCAGTTCAGTACAGAATCAAACTCGATCGATTCATTTTCAAGACATTCACATTTTTGTAAAACATAATTTTCAAAATTCGGTACACGTGGTTTCTGAGCCTGTCTGATGAAATTCTTTAGCTAGATGCGCTCACATGAGCTATTTCCATTGGAATTTGATACTTCAACACCGCTTTGTCAAAATTCGGAGCATCTTATTAATCTTCCGGCAAACGCGGATTATTGTTTTTACCCTTCATCAGGATGATTTTCTCAGCAGCTATTCCTCCTCGATGGTTTAGCCGACCAAACTTCGGAGACGTCTACTTCCTAATTCCTCTCTTAATCCTGCAAACATTGAACACCAGAAACGACAATATCTTTATGAGGTAGGGAATAGTATGTTGAAGATTTTGAAACGGTGTTACCAAGGAGCTGGTGCTAAGTATGACAGCAACATGTCGCTGCCAAATTTCTTTCAGAATATTCAAAACCTTTCCCTCATAGTTGTTTTGAAATTGATACATTGTGATTTCACGGTTTTAAAGGACTACATTTTGTCAATATGTGTTTCTTTAGCGGCTGAACCCGAGGTACCCGAGCTCCCGAAAGAACCAGAACTACCGGAAGCCAAGGAGGAAGAATTATTAAGTGTCCTGCACGTGAAGAGCCTTGACCTGCAGGTAAAGGTCAATTCAATCGCTCATCACACCGAGCGCTTTGATCAGACTGAGAGCCGAACAGCCGTGGAAACAGGAGAAAAACTTGACCCGGAATTAGTAATACGCAGAGGTCAAGAGTTCACGATGACTGTTACCTTTGACAGACCGTATGACGTGGAGAACGATGATATGACGATAGTCTTCTCCATAGGTGAGTATAAATGCGAAACACCTTTATAATATAGGAATTCAATCTGTCTGTCAAATAAACGACGTCATAATTAATTACGTCATGTGTACATTGACGCCACAACCAAGTACGCCATGAATGACGTATCTAAGTAGTGTATGTTTTTATTATTTGATAAACATTCTGTTGAATATTTTGAAACGAATTTGACTGGGCAGCAACAGCGCCGAGTCAAAATAGTTTCAAAATATTCAACAGCTTAGCTGTATAGATTTCTCGAAATTGAAATTCAGGGAGTTCAGGCCGGATAGATAGATCTCAAGCCGAGCAAAGTGTGGACGGAGCCCAGGTAGAGGTGAGCGGACAATAACCAAAATGAATTCCTACACAGACGCATGCATGACGGTGAAAAGATTCTCCCTAACCACTGGCTGCTTCTTACTAGAAATACTTTATAACTGTAAATACACTCTGGGGGGGGGGACTAGATAAACGCCCCTGTGTCAACTTACCTCTTTAACGGCCAAGTGGGCCAATGGCCTCTGCAGTGGCATTGCGTAATGTTTATTATTTTTCAAGAGAAGGCAATTTGTTAACAATTTTACGAGTGGAATGACTGACTGGCTGCTTTACCGAGCCAGCTATTCCACTTGTCAATTTTCATAAGTAGTCTTCTCCTAGTATGAAAACGGGCACTAGCTACGCCAAAAATGAATTTCTGAACCCGATTATAGTAAACGCGGCTTTGCATGGCTATTGTTTGGCAGCAGTGCTCAACCAACGAGGTTGCCTGACAATATTAGTACCTGAACTCGATGTCAGAGTTGTACATTTGTAAATGTTAAATATTTTTTTGCTCAGGTGATAAGCCACTCCAGCACAAAGGTACCAAAGCATCGATTGTTATGTCAGAACACAGAGACACTAACTATACACAAAACACTGCTGAATGGGCGGCAAGGCTCGTGGCCACGAATGAACATGACGTCACCCTGGCCATCTATGTCCCAGTTACCGCCATCATTGGTGAATGGGATATCAAAATCTTAACTATGCTGGCAGAGGAAGAAGGAGAGGGACCCAAGTTATTTGAATATGAACATTCCGATGACATCATTATCCTGTTCAATCCATGGTGCTCAGGTAACAATCCATCCATCTATCCATTAATCCATCCATCCATCCACTCACCCGCCCACCAACCCACCCACCCACCCACTCACTCACCGATCCACCCACCCACGCAACCCACCAACCCACCCCCTCCCACCCACACAACCACCAAAACAACGCACCCGCCCATGCGCACACCCACACACACACACGCACTCACCAACCCTAACGCCACCCATGCATCCATCCACAAACCCAGCCATCTACCCATCCATCCACTCATCCATCCATACACCCATCCACTACTACACAGCCACCCCGCCCCCTCCTTCCACCCACTAATCCATCAATCCGTCGGTCCAACCGCCCGTCCGTCCATCCGCCCTCCATCCACTCTTCCATCCACCCATCCATACACCCACCCACCAACCATTCCACCCACCCATTCATCCATACACACATACACCCATCCATCAACACATTACATGTGTATACAGTTATTACTCCTAAAGCTAGGTACATATATATCCGTAAAAACGCATGCGTTCGTCGCAGCCGCATCCCATACATGTTACACACCAACGTTGAACACGCGCACCTCATTGCGCTAGGAGAGCGTTTAGATTGCGTAATATGCGTGTATTTAATTGTGCGTTGTTCGTTTTTCTTTCTTTTTCACCACAAGTTCTTCAGAGGAGCACACTTGTCCGCTCATTCTCCTCGCCGCATCACATATGGTGTGCAGAAAAGGAGGAGACTGGGAATATCCAATAGGATATTATCAAAAAGGCGGGCAGAACAAGGGTGTTTTGGTACTCTAACAATTTTTACATGGATGATCCCAATTGCGACACCCTCTCCCATCACGCTAGCTGGAGGTGATGATAAGAATATAAATAGCGTATACATACTCAAACTGTAGGTATTATATAAACAACTGACTACCTACGTTAGAATCATGACGTAATAACTCACCAGTTTAACGCTCGCTTTTATCCGCGCTATCCCATGAAATGACGTATTTTACGTCATCTTGGTGCATATAAGAAAATAGAATATTCAAATTGATTCACTGCTGTTCACATAGACAATCTCCAAAGAATTCCCAGTTAATGTCATAATTCTTAATCGAAGCGATCGGTATTATTTTGAAGTCCTTTAATAGCGGTATTATTTAGCCGAGTTTTGGCTAATTTGATATTAAACGTGAACGAATTTCGGATACTGTGATGCTGGTTTAACACGTATATATGCGTAACTAGCTTAAGAACTGTGCGCGCGCATAGTACATCTACTCGCATGTTGTACTTTTACACCAATACAGTGATGAACCATACTTATCTAAAGGTCCCACTACCGCAATAAACTCACGTGTATTCTTAGGTAGTTAGTAGTGAAAACTCATGCATGGCAATACTCTCTCTATTGGAAAGGACGATTCCCGGTACTGGAATGGCGTATCAAGACTCTTGTTCTAACTAAAATAAAGTTCAGACTCAAGCTCGATACAGTGATGACTTCCAATCAAATTAAACCCAAACGGACAAAAATATCCAACAACACATTACGTAAAACGTGTACAGAGTTGTACTAATGAACCTTTCCAGAGTAATGACGTCATATGATGTCATAACCAGCTGCGCCGCATGTAGGATGGCGTCATAATCATTATGTCATAAATGGTTCTTCTATACGGCCCGTCTTCAACTCTTAATAGTCCGACACGCCGTACAAATCGTATGTCTCTATTATTTAATAACATGCTGTTGAATATTTTGAAACTAATTTGGCAGGGCGCTGTTGCTGCCTATATGCAGCAACGCCAACCAGTTAAATTAGTTTCAAAATATTCAAGGGCTTAGCTGCGTAGCCTTCTGGAAATTGAGAGTTAGGGAGTTCAGAGATCGATCGATCCCAATACGATCGACGTGTGGGCGGAGCTTAGCTAGAGATGGGCGGGGCATGTCTAAAAAATGGAAAGGTCTATTAACATGTTTTTGTATATGTTTTGGAAATGTGTTACATTCGTATAATATTACTGTACGGTAGCTATGCCATCGGTCATGGCCTCACCCAGCTATGCCATCGGTCATGGCCTCACCCTTCCATCAGGTGTGTAGCGTTGATCATTGTGCTTCTGTTTCAGACGACCAGGTGTACATGTCCTCGACGTCATTACTAGATGAGTATGTCCTCAATGACTATGGGTGCCTGTTTTATGGCAATCATTCCCGGATAGGGACCAAACCGTGGTTCTTTGGCCAGGTGAGAAAGTAGATGTGTATACAGAGTCATGGAGGAAACCAGTTTCAGCTATTCCCCGCCCATCTCTAGCTAAGCCCCACCCACGTTTTGTCCACGTTGGGATCCATCGAACCCTGAACTCTGTGAATCTCGATTTCCAGAAAAGTATACAAGTAAGCTGTTGAATATTTTGAAACTAATTTGAGTGGGCGCTGTTGCTGCCTCGTAAGTCTGCCCCATACCACGGATGAGGGTCCGGACTCTTTGTCTATAGTTGGGCCGCGCTAATTCTCATGCGGCTCTCTTAGGCAACAACACATTTTATGACAGTATTATTATGGAGGCCCTATGGAATTGTTTTCCAGACACGGGATTACCTCCCGTTCTTATGCTTGCCACTCTAGAGTAATGTCCCTTTCCTTGGAATATCGTGTATTTAACAACAACATTAAGCGTCGATTTAAATGCAATTCAGGGACGGTTTATATGAAGTTGACTACTACTACTACTACTACTACTACTACTACTACTACTACTACTGCAGCTACTACTACTACTACTTCTACCACTACTACTACTACTACTACTGCTGCTGCTGCTGCTGCTACTGCTACTGCTACTGCTACTGCTGTTACTGCTACTGCTTCTGCAACAACAACAACAATAACCACAACATCATCATTTGTGTTTCAGTTTGAGGACGGCATTCTTGACGTAACATTGCATCTGTTACGAAAAGCGTTTAATTTCAACACTTCAAAACATATGGCTAATCCAGTCAGAATTGCCAGGGCATTGTCCAGAATCGTATGTAGGCCTAGTTACAGTTACTGAATTAATATCTAAGGGATACAATTTTTTTAATTTACACTCCTCCCTTAAGAGGTTGACCCCTGAGCTTTTGCAGACGACATTTTCCAGGGGTTATATTTCTGGATCTGCTGACCATTTTGAAAATAATTTGACTGAAAGCTGTTGATGGCTAAGCCAACAACAACTTTCAGTCACATTGTTTTCTAAAATATTCAGCAAGTTAAGATCTTTTTTATCATTGGAATTATTGTCCGGTGTCCTGCTGCAATGGGACAGTTAAAATGACATATTTGAAGAAATTCACCTTTCCAGAGTATCCACACATTATATGACGTCATAATCAACTACGTAACGTGTAGAATGACATCATAATGAATGACGTAAATAAGTACATTACTAACGCATATTTGAAGACGGGCTACGCGTTGTTGTACGAATTGTATGTCTTTACTTTTTAATAAATATTTTGCCATAGGCACCAACAGCACCCAGTCAAATTAGTTACACAATATGCAACAGCTTTCCTGTGTAGTTTTCAGGAAATTGATCGTTAGGCATTCGGGGATCGATCAATCCCAACACGGCGAAACGTGGTTGGAGCTTAGCTAGAGATGGGCGGGGCATAGCTAAAATAGAAAAACGTTAGTTAGTACAATTTTGAACAAGGATTACGGTATTTTCTGTTGATTATTTTGGACACAATTGGATTTTAAGACTTTTCCAATCTAATTACGTTTAAAATACATTCAACAGAACAAGTTATTTCTAGGTCTTTTTGCAGTGGTGGTTATTTGTATTGTTAGCATGCATAAGCTCCATATTTTCTAGGTCCCATTTTATGCCTGGTGTAGGTCTACACATTCTCTCAGCGTGCTCACTATTCGTAGGCAACTGTCCTAATTTCTTTTGGTGTAAACACAAGTTGTATTTAGTTCAAGTGGAGGCACGATAAGACATACGTCTTAAGACCGTATCTCCCACAGAATACAATTGTTGTACATGGAGTGAAATAACAAGTGGCGGATGCGCTATATAGCATTAACATTATTAAATACAAATATAAGAATAATACACTTGAAGAGAGCGAGCGAGCGAGCGAGAGGGAGAGAGTGAGAGAGAGAGAGAGAGAGAGAGAGAGAGAGAGAGAGAGAGAGGTAAGAAGGGTATGTGTGGAAGGAACTCAGCGCGCTGTGTACCCACATGCTTGCACAGTTTCAGTACAATACAGAGCATACATAAGTTAGAATATCTCCAGAACAGAAACGCTAAGAAAGTTGTGTTGAATATTTGATCGCAATTGGGAGGGACGACATTACTGCCGTATGCAGCAAAATCTTCCAATCCAATTGTCTCCAAGACATTAGAAAGTACTTTTTATCTTGCCCTGGAAACACGTCAAGTCATCCAGGAGCTGCGCTGTACTGAATATATCCACATATGTACATTGATGGCTCAATCGTTTATATTTATTTATTTAAATATTCAGTTCTATAAATACGTGTTCTAATATACTTTGTTTAGTAGTTGGATGTTGTAAAAAACGGCCAGTATCGACAATATATTGGCAAAAAATTTCTGATGTCTTGAGATTCCTTTTTATATTTACATTAGTGTCGCCATACAAGATGTGTGTTAACGTGAGTGTATGGGGAATATCATTAGTTACAAGTGCGTTATGAAAAGCACGTCTTTGCTCCATATAAAGGGGACAGTAGAAGACATAATGTTCAACGGTTTCATCAGGATAACTACAAGAACAACTTGTCGATTCAGTCAGATGATTGTCAAACAGATGCCTATTTAGACCACTGCAAACATTACGAAGCCTGCTTATATTAGTATTAGCTGCTCTAGACCCAACATAGTACCAGGGTGGGGTGGTTGTCTTATGCTATGCATTGTTTAAAGTTTTCTTTTAAATTCGTGTACGGTAGTAGACGTTGAGACAGGCGCAGGGAGGGTGTTCCAGGCACGGATTGCTGCTGGGGAAAAAAGACCCATTGTAGATCTCACTACGGCATCGGTAGGGAGTAATACGATCTGAGTGCCGGGTATTATATGGGTTCCGGGCTTGGGATATTAAAGGAATGCAGTTAGAAAGCATTTCACACGTCATTCCGTTAACGACTTTGTAAAACATAACTAATCTGTGAGTTTCCAGTCTATGAGCGAGTGTTTCTCTTCCAGTTTCCATGTATAGATCGTCCGTGTGTGCACCACGCGTTAGACCGCTTATTGTTCTAAGTGCTTCTTTTTTAACATTTTCTAGTCTTGTGGTAAGGAATTGTGGCAGATTGTCCCAAACAACGTGTATTTTACACTGCTACCCTTTTATTCTCCTGGGTGGAGAGACGGGATGAGTCAAGGAGACTACCCATGTTTATAAGGACAGCCAGACCACCTAGCGCCGAGGAGGGGGTCGCTCAGGCCGTAACGAGCGGAGTTGTGAAACCGTCGACCCAGGTATTGCGTCTCTGTTCGACCAACTGACTGACGGCCTCTAGAAACATAGGCCATCTCCTTCACTCCTCGTTTCCTCTTTCCACACAGAAGTATAAATCGGTACTGGTGTAAAAGCTCCAGAAGTTTCCAATAATAGACTGAAAGAAAACCGGTGGATGCAGGAATTCGTGTTATGGGGGGGGGGCGTTAAGGAGATGGGCCAGGGAGGGGGCTTCCCCATCTCTATTATGGGCAGTGGGGTGGGGTGGGGAACCGAGGGTTCTCCCCCGGAAATACTTTAAAATTAAATGCTCTGAGAAGCCATCTCCTGCATTCTGAGTGATAAAATTGTTCAGGAAAATAAGAATTTTTCTCTTAGAAAATGTCAATTTACGGAGCATAAAAGGAATATTTTAGAAATCTTCCACTTGAATGACTGGTTTGCCATGACAAAAAAATAAAATCAAGTGGTGTAAGTCGACGTTTTCAAGATCATTTCAGAAGGTCTGTCTAGTTAAGGTGTTAATGCCTGCTTAATGATATCGCGGACTGTCGCCATCAGTGAACTGCTTATGCCCCCCCCCCCGCCCATCCCCTCCCCCCCCCCCCCACCCCGGCTCCGCCGCCACTGTATAAAGTATCCATGACACGACTGATATAACTGTGCATATATAGATTACACATGTGCCAATATTTCATAAAATACACAACGATTCGCTTGAAACGGTCTCAGTTAATAACAAAAACGGCCTTTTTTCAATATCTGACAGCCAGCCACCAACGCCCTGATCGATTCTGAACGCAACATTTATCCCCTGTATGGGACATAATCACGCTAATTTCTTTGTTCAGACGATTCTATTAAGGCGAGATTTATCTCCCTTTCACGATAATTTCAATGAAAATCAGCCAGATTGCCGGAATTGGAAAAAGTTTAAATCGGAATTTCCGCTTTGCGCGTTTTCAAATGTGCATTTCTTACTTATTTCTTACTGTATGCTCGCACAATTTATATGTGGAGACGGATTTTGATTTACTTCAAATATATTGTATAACCTGTTATTAAGATTGTGTTTGTATACAGACTGTTAGGAGGGCAAGTTTCGGCACGATAGCTAAAGCTCTATCGAAGGAGTTCATTGGACTGCTCTCCTCATAGGGCTTGGCGGTCCGAAAAGGGCTAGTGATTTTAGTGAAGAAATGTCAAGGTTGCGGCACTTAGAACTATCAGATACATTAAAACGTACATCTAAGAGAAGCATATGCATTACATACTAGAGCGCTACTGACTAGTAATAATAATAATAATAATAATAATAATAATAATAATAATAATAATAATAATAATCTTTATTTATAGAAGGTAACATAGTCAGTTACAATAACTGGTCTCACCTAGGGCCTTCTGTTGCTGGATATCTATCTATTATACATAATATATACATGTACATACAATATTAACGTACATATTTACAAACATGTTAAACTTTGTTATTCTTCTTCTTCTTCTTCTTCTTCTTCTTCTTCTTCTTCTTATTATTATTATTATTATTATTATTATTATTTACACTTTTCGATATTTGGTGACACCTAGTTTTAATTGGTCATGATAACTGGTATTCATTTGGAGGATAGTATCACTGACAATTATTGCCGTCAAAGAGTCAGCAATAGTTGCCAGAAGCAAGTCTCCGAAATGTACACCAATCGAACACATCCTTAAATACTCTGTCTCCCTACAACTTAGTGTTCATCAGGGTTGATTACGTTTGTGTTTGAAATCCATCAGTGAAGGTGCTGTTCTTATTTCTTCATTACGTGTATTCCAAAGATGGGGACCTGAATATGAAAAACTATTTCTGTATATCTCTTTATTACATCTCGGAATGTGGAGCAGGTTTGTGGTTGTGGATATGAGTGACCGTATATATGTATATATCTTTTCTAAGTGCAAATGGTTTTTTTACATAGTCTAGTGCCAGATTATTTATTGCCTTGTATACAAGCACAGAGAGCCTTGGAATTCGCCCTACTCAGAGTCAACAAATACCAAGCCGGGAGAGGACGGAATTGCATAAAGCTGCTACGCGCGCTACGAGGCGACCTCAACAAAGCAGGATTAGGTACACGCAAGTCAAGAATGGACCTGAGGAAGCTAATGAGTTCGGCTGAGGACAAGACACAGTGGGCAAAAGCGAAGAAGGGCAGATTGCAGCTGTAGGATGTTTGTACTACTACAGTCGCAGAATACAGTAATCATACATGTATACAAGGATGAGCTTTTGGATTGTAATTCTATCAGATATTGTATGCCAGCCAAATTGTTTGAAGAGGACATGTGAGGGGTATCGTCGCGGCATATCTAATCCGCGCAGCACGTTTTTGTAATTTTACATGCCGGAATAAGGGTTTATCATTTGCGTTCCTCCAGATGTTACAACACTACTCAATATGAGGAAGGATATAAGAATTATAAAATAAGTTTCGTGCATCATTATTCAGAAAAGAGTGTATGAGCTGAAGAGTATTTAAATGCCATGCTATTTTCCTGCTGATGTGTTTTTCCCATGCCAAATGCCTATCTATAAATATTCCTAATAATTTCTCATCATTCGTGCCCTTGATTTGTTGGCCATCTATTGCAAGTTGTATGTCCTGCTTTTAATATCGCTTGGTTTTTGCTTTGTTCCAATTAGCATATGTTTTGTCTTGACTAGGTTTATTGACATGCGATTTGGGTGGCCCCAGTCACTGACGGATTTCAAATAGTGCATCCAAAGAAGATCTATTGCAGCCAGCGTTTTCTGTATCCTCGTTTTCTTGTTTGTCAGTCTGTCTGCTTATCCACACCACATCTCCAGAGTGCAAGAATGTAGCGTGGTAGACACGTCCGAATTGGTACATTCTTCTTAATTGCCACTGGTTATGCGTGCTTTGAGTTTCCTATCAAAGGGTCATATATATATATATATAGTCACGGGATTACTAAGTGCATTTGCAAAAAAAAACCAGAGTGCAAATACATGAGAAATCACCATCACCTAGTGAACCGGAGTGCAGTCTAGTTATTATTTATGTGCTTTCATTCCCAGGTGAATTCTAATGATGACAACGGTGTGATCACCGGCAACTGGTCAGGGGAGTATAGCCTTGGTACCGCGCCTTTGAAATGGATTGGAAGCGTTAAGATTTTGAAGCAGTATTATAAGAATCGAGAACCGGTCAGTTATGGGCAATGCTGGGTGTTTGCGGGAGTTCTCACTACAGGTAAGACTACACAGATCCACCTGCTTGAGACATTACCTGTGTCTTTGGGGTCATAAGATAACGGCCACATAAGACATGTGGCCATACGAACACCTGTTTTGACGGACGATTATCTTGTGGACACACTAGCCATATCCCCATACGTCACAATATGGTGATCTGGGTGTAAATAAATTTGAACCATATCAAATCTTGAACATTTTGCATTTTAAAGTTATTTTTATGTTTAAAATGATCCATTGTTTGAGCTCCATAAGGCGGCTCGCTTGAGACAAGACGTTCTGTATTACTTAAGCAATTTTAAGAAGCATAGGTAAGCTGTATCACCAAAGCAATGGACCTTTCCACTTCTAGCCATGTACCGTCCATCTCAATCTAATCCCCACTCACACCACGTCCGTGTTAGGATCGATCGGTCTCTGAACTCCCTGACTATCAATTTCCAGAAAACTATACAGGCAAGATGTATACTATTTTGAAATTAATTTGACTGGACGATATGAAGCAACAGCGCCTAGTGAAATTAGTTTAAAATTATTCGACAGCATGTTTATTACATAGTAAAGACATATAATTCGCATGGTGTATTGTATGGCATAATGATTTTGACGTCACCCTACACACCACTTAGACGTCATATGACGTCAGATGATAGATGGATACTCTGGAAAGGTGAAGTTACCTTTTCATACCAGGACATTTATGTTTGTTTGTAGGATTTTGGAAAAGGTATGCATTGTATGAAAGACATTAAACCCATGTAGATTATCTACTTCCGTACACACTATTTAACGACTATGCCCAATAGTTGCACCACTGTGTTTATAGATTGAGCGGTTCTATTTTCAAGATGGCTGCCATCCTTAATATGTAGCAGCCAACTAAGTAAAACACCTAGTACAATTTAACAGAGGTCAGCTAACACAGTTTATGTAGCCAGCTAGGATAATACCTAGTAGATTCCCATGAAGTACTCTAACAGAAAAGCTGCCGTTAAAGCTACCTGCCATTACCCATCATGGGTATTTGCTAAGAAGGCAGTAGTGGCATCGTCAGTTCCCGTTAGTAGGACGGCATAATGCTGCGTAAACTGATTCCACAGAATTCTTTAAGAGAGATAAATTATGACACCATGGGGGATTCAAGTGTATCCATCATTCATATGACGTCATAATCAACTACGTGACATGCATGATGACAGCATACTCAATTACATCATTATTACGTAGATAAGTTCGTGACGAACGCTCAATTCATGACGGACTAAGCGTCGTTGTAGGAATTGTGTCTTCATTATTTAATAAACATGCTGTTGAATATTTTGATATCAGTTTGGCTGAGCGCGGTTGCAGCAACAACATTCAGTCAAATTAGTTTCAAAGTATTCAATAGCTTACCTGTATAAGTTTCTGGAAATTAATCGCTAGGGAGTGCAGGGATCGATCGATCCCAACACGGACAAAGTGTGGGCGGAGCTTAGCAAAAGATGGGTGAGCCATAGCTGAAACTGGATTCCGTCATTGAATATTTCGAAATCAAATATATTCACCGTGGCAGTAAAATTTATGTAACCCAAAGTCAAAGCAACCATATAGTTAAAAGCGTGTTGGGAAGATACCGGCAACTTAAAAATTGTACTATATCCGGCATGCAGGGCATAAATACTAAAGTTCTGAGACACATATTATTAGTGAGCCGTTCACAGGCGTGTGTCTTTGAGAGCATTTTGCAAATGTGTTTTCTGTCTTGCAGTCTGTCGTGCGCTGGGCCTGCCATGCCGACCAGTTAGCAATTTTCGTTCAGCCCATGACTCTGATGCCAATGTGACCATTGATAAACATTTCCGGCTGGACGTGGATAACAATAGAGTGAACATGACTGAATATGATAACGACTCTATCTGGTGAGCTACAAGGCGGGAAATACAATTAACATATCGATAACTGAAGTTATTGGTTTGATTGACGTCTATCGGGTCCCTGATTCCAAGTCCCATTCACGCCATAACTAGGCTGGTTTTGCTTTAGTCAATTATTGGTAAGTTCCCCAGTTTTTAAACTCGTACCCATTTACACTCCTGAGACTACCTATGCGTCCACCGATTTCCCGTCAGCTACCTCATCGCCAGGCAGTCGAACCGGATTTGAACCCCTCCTGGCCGATAACCAGTCAACCGCGTTAATAACACGGCCAATCCTCTCCCATGTCTCCCCGCGTCGTCGAAAAGTGACATGGTCGAAGTTATAAATATATGGTAAATGGAGAAATCCCGTTTTTAGCAATGCCCCGCCCATCTTTTCGCGGCCCATTGGTCAGAGCACGCAGCAAGTGTCGGTACATGGTACTCACATACACTGTTCAGTGTATGTGGGCAAACGTTATGGTGCTGCATAAGGGTGGGCGGGTGTGATTAAAATGTAACCCTTGCATTCAAATCTACAAACCTCATAAATAACACATCCATTACAAATCAGAAAAGGCGGTGTTTAATATTTTCAAACAAATGTGCTTGAAACCTAAAGCAGTCAAAGCAACCTGTCAAAATAGTCCACATCTTACGTTAATCGTTTCTTTACATTGCTATTGCGCCTTGGTGTACACGTTTTATTGTGTCTGCCAGGAACTTCCACGTGTGGAATGACGCATGGATGTCGCGGCCTGATCTGCCATCTGGATACAGTGGTTGGCAAGCTATTGACTCAACACCGCAGGAAGTCAGTGATGGTGAGAAAAGAGAGAAAGAGAGAGCGAGAGCGAGAGCGAGAGAGAGAGAGAGAGAGAGAGAGAGAGAGAGTTGGGTTGGTGTGTGGGTGGGTGGGTGGGTGGGTGAGTGAGTGAGTGAGTGAGTGAGTGAGTGAGTGAGTGAGTGAGTGAGTGAGTGAGTGAGTGAGTGAGTGAGTGAGCGAGCGAGTGAGCGAGTGAGCGAGGGAGAGAGTGAGTGAGTGAGTGAGTGAGTGAGTGAGTGAGAGAGTGCGTGAGTGAGTGAGTGAGTGAGTCAGGAAGTCAGTGAGTCAGTGAGTGAGTGAGATAGAGTGAATGGGAGTGGGAGAGGGAGAGACAGTGAGAGGGGGGGGGGGGGGAGTGAGTGTGAGAGAGAGGGGGTGGGGGGAGAGGGAGAGAGAGAGGGGGAGGGGATGGAGGGTGAGTGAGTGAGTGAGTGAGTGAGTGAGTGAGTGGGTGGGTGGGTGGGTGGGTGGGTGGGTGGGTAGGTGGGTGGGTGGGTCAGTGAGTGAGTGAGTGAGTGAGTGAGTGAGTGAGAGTGACAGAGGGAGAGGGAGAGCAAGCGAGAAATAGTGATAGGGGGTGGGAGTGAGTGTATGCATGTGTGTGTGTGTGTGTGTGTGTGTGTGTGTGTGTGTGTGTGTGTGTG
Source organism: Chaetoderma sp. LZ-2023a (assembly GCA_034401795.1). Classification (NCBI taxonomy): domain Eukaryota; kingdom Metazoa; phylum Mollusca; class Caudofoveata; order Chaetodermatida; family Chaetodermatidae; genus Chaetoderma; species Chaetoderma sp. LZ-2023a. The sequence goes on from CM067375.1 coordinate 66,266,191, forward strand.
TGTGTGTGTGTGTGTGTGTGAGAGAGAGAGAGAGAGTGGGTGGGTTGGTGGGTGGGTGGGAGGGAGGTAGGGAGGGAGAGAGAGATGCATATATTAAGTTAGGCAACACGAGAAAAACACCAAAACAGGTCAGATTTCCCTAACATTGCGAGCAATGGGTATGGTTAGGAAAAGCGACATCTAAAGTCATAATCGCATGAATTGTGATTTACTATCGCATACAGTCCGGATCTGAAACGGCAAAGTACTTGCTAGACCAGAATCTCCATTGCATTGCCCAATGGGGAAGCCACGAGCGTGAGGATTATAAACTCAAGTCTGATACATCATTTAGTAATGATGCAATGTGCAGGGCAGTGAATACGTGTTATTGAAATCCAAACTCACATTGTTGAACGATAAGGCGGATATAAAACGTTAGCAAAAATGGAACATTTTCCAATTCCAAAACCGTGGAAACTAAAGTGATGCTAATCTCATCTCAAATGTTGTATTGCACCGATAGAATATGGTTTATAGATTCCATATCATTCATATCCTGTCAGATTCCCTGATCTATATCGCAATTATCTGTTTTGTAATATCGAGTAAATGTTAAACAGTGATCGACACCATTTTGTCTCTTCAAGCTATTGTGAGTGATGTCATGTAAGCTCCAATGCATCACATTCTTTATTATGTAATGCTCATCCCATTGAATATTTTGAAACTAATTTGACTGGAAGTTGTTGCTGCCTATGGCAGCAACAACTTCCAATCAAATTGGTTTCAAGATATTCAACAGCTTACCTGTAGGATTGCTTTTATACCACATTGCCAAACTATAGCTGGGGCCTCTATGACTGAGCGTATATACGGAGGCAGACACACTAGGGGTTTTCTATTTGGTTGAGAAGTAAATCATGACAGCCATCACATGGTGTAGAAAAGTACCAACATTTAACTACTAAATCCTGAATATCTTTCCTTAGCAGCGTGATACAAAGCTTAAAATTACCTGGATAGTTTATGGTCGGCGTGTTAGATCACTTGGGCAGCTATCAAGAGATGAGATTAGTTATCCTTTAAGGCAAAATCCCCCAAAACTCTAGTTAGTAAATGATGGAGATTGTATCGTGTATGGTATAGAATGACCGTGTAAAGTTTCATTGAACTTTGATTGACCATTGTTGAATAATGAGTTGATACAAAGAGCCTGATCCAAAAGTATAAGTATACTGACGCCGACCCCGATTCCGATATGGACGACGCCGACGCCGGAATCGGTGATCGTACGGGTCGCTTTTTGCTCCGCACGCGAGACAACAAGCGCTTAGTTTATACTATTCATGTTTCCGTCCAGATGTATTCTGTTGCGGGCCATGCCCTGTCGAGGCTATAAAGCAGGGGAAACTACTCACACCTCACGATGCGCCGTTTATCTTCGCGGAGGTGAACGCCCACGTGATATACAGGGAGCTGACGCTGGCTGGTGAATGGGTGATCTCATCAATAGATAAACACGAGTGAGTATATATATAGTAAGAATAAATTAATTCGATCTGCCACTCAAGTATATATTATAATGTCAGAAGACATTACGTCACATGTAAGCTTACGTCACAATCAGCATGCATAATGAATGGCGTATCTCTGTCCGGCATGGACATGCATTTAAAGGTCTGTTAAGTGTACGCTCTGTGTGCCATTGATTGATTTACTATTTAATAAATATTATGTTGTAGTGCCGGCCCTTGCTGAAATAGCGCCCCGCGCGGGTCGAAATCTTGGCGCCATATGGTGGTAAGGGTGGTGCGGGGTTGTGTCCCGGTAATTTTGAAATCTGGATACTCTCAGGATGGTTCTCCTACATTTCTGGGCGCCTTTTTGACCACACTATTGCCGTAGCGCCGGGACGCCAGATTCGCCCGCCCATAGGGACTAGTCCTGTTCTGTTGAATATTTTGAAACTAATTTGACTGGATGCTGGTGCTGCTATAGGTCAGAGTTACCTTAATATTGGGATTCTGGAAATTGAAGTATCAATTATATAAATTGATTCCTACACACTTAAACAGTGGGCGGAGCTTAGCTAGAAATAAGCTAGGAATAGCTAGAAATGGATCACTCGATTATGCGTGTCAAATTAAGCATTTTCACATTAAACTCTCCAATAACATGAATCACATAACAGGCATAACTGCGCCTAATGGAGGAATCCGGTTTATCGATCAGTCATATGACGTCATAGTAAACAACGCCATATGTAGGCTGGCGTCATAATCAATTACGTCATTAAAAGTATGCTAATTTGAACGAATTGTATGTCTTTACTATTAAATAAACATGGTGTTGAGTATTTTGAAACTAATTTGACAGAGATTCAGAGAGTGCATGGATCGATCAATCCCAACATGGGCAAAGTGTGAGTTGAGCAGATAAAACAGATACAACTGGATTCTTCAATTGGACTCGATTTGGTGTCCTTGATCTGATGTATGTGGATATCAGGTTGGAGTCGAAGGGCTAACGAGCTCAGATGAACTGTCCCACTTAACGCACTCATATCCGTACATTCCACAACTTACCCCCTCGTGCCTTTTCTGACTCGGTCACTCGGTTGCTCGCTTGTGCACTTTCCCATCCACTCGCCAACCGGCCCACCAGCCCGCCAGCCCACCCACCGGCCCGTATACGCCATATTTTGTTTTACACTAATTTGACTTAGGGCTTCAGGCACAAAAGTCTCCTTTACTCAAATGCTCATGCACACAGGCTGAAGTCAGGGATCAGCTAGGGTGAGAGAGGGGACCTGGCTAACACTCACTGTAAAGTTGGACATGTCTGGATAACCGAATGGTTAGCTTTATCGGGATTAGCATGAATATATGTCATTGGGTGACCATGTTGATGACGTTTCGCGTCGAAATGGTGAGGATGAACTCTACCAGCTTTCTACTTTTGAAGATACGCCATGCAAAAGGGTGACATTATCCATGCAACCTTTTGCCATATTTTCCATAAATAAAATTAGCGAGTGCCTGGTCTACTATGGCAGTAATGCCTCTCAGCCTCTCAGATTTGACAACAGAAATCTAGTGATCAGACAATGATTACTAAATAAATACACTTATATTACAGCTTTCCAGTCCATGGTCTGCTAGAATGCAGCTCAGAGATGACTGAACTCGTACTCTCAGCATGGCGGCTGCAAGCAGTAGTCTCATTAAGCATAGCCCATCTTCATTGCAACTAGGCTGGCGTAGTACGCCTAGGATGTTTGAGCGTTTAATTGTGTCCAAGGCTCGTGACATGTCAATGCCCATTTTGCAGAAATCCCAGTTTTTGGACATGACTACTGACATAAGCACACGTTGCGCCCATACGCTGTCTGCGCAGCTGCATCCACGTTTGACGCCACTTTGACATGATCCGGTAAAGCCATCTATCTGGGATGCGGCATTGAATAACATTGGATAGGATTTTCCGTATGCTGTTGAGGAGAACAATGGGCCGCAGATTGGCTGGGGTCCACGTGGCGTCTTGGGCTTGGGTAGTGCGATAAGGGTGCCTCGGCCTACAGCGTGGATGGGAAGGTGGTGCATACAATCTGAATTGATTAGACGCGTGATCGGTTTTGAGATAATGTCACTTGCAAATTTGAATAGTCCATTGCTTATGCCATCAGGTCCTGATGCACGTCCATTTTTGTCGGCTTTAAGTGCCTTCTCGACTTCTGCTGTTGGTGTTAATAATGGCCTGGTGTCTCATGAGACCGGGTGCAAGGGCTTATCATCGTAGTCAATGAACTGTTCCTTGAACCATTCTCGAATCGCCTCAGCTTTTCCCTGGGCCCTGTTCGAAAGCCGTATCTGTGGCAAATAGGCCATTGGAACTAAGGAATGCCACCAGGGCACCTCCATTCTGTTGCGTGTGCCCTCTCCATACGTTCCCATGCATGAGCCAAGTTCTGAACTTGTGTCCGCAATTCCGAGATTACCCAGGTTGGAGTTGAACTCTCCACACACGAACAGTCGCCATCTAACTGGGATTGTAATGGCGGAGCAAAGTTCTGCATAGAAGGAATCTAATATTGCTGGATTCGCTTTGGCGTTTTCGGTAGTTGGACCATATACGTTGACAATGCGACACTTAGTGGTGGTGTTTTCGCGTGGGTATAGCCAGGTCGATGAATGCAACGCGATCACTGACGTATCCAAATTAATGACATGGTCCAAGACCCTTGGCCCAATTACGAAGCGTAAATCCCGGTATGTGGCCTGAATACGAATTGTATGTCTTTGGTATTTAATAAACATGTTGAATATTTTGCAACTAATTTGGCTGAACGCTAGTCAGCAATACTACTTAGTCAAATTAGTTTCAAAATATTCAACAGCTTACCCGTATAGGTTTCTGGATATTGGTAGTCAGTGAGCCCAGGGATCGATCGATCCCGACACGAGCGCAGTGTGGGTGGAGATTAGCTGGAAATGGTAGAGGCGTGGCAAAAACCTGAGAGGTCCATTCACTCACCTCAATGCGGTGTCGTCATAGGCAGTAAGTTCTAGCGTGCGTATCCTCGTACCTTCACTATGGGCGTTCGGACCTCCGTTTAAGCAAGTTCAGTAAAACGCGAGACCGCATGTCCGTGTATCGCAGAGTGGCGAAGAAAGCAGACGACCAGCAGCATATATCATCCCAGCGGTGATCAATTCTCCTTCTGTGAGGAAGGGACGGTGGTGGAGGAGTGGGTGTGTGGGGTGGAGGATGGGGTGTGGTTGAGGGAAGGGGCAGCCAGGCAGACATTGCACTTCCTTGAAGTGTTTTGGCTCAGCTGGGTGCGTTGTATGACTTCTCTCGAAGAAAGTCGTGTTGGTTTTAAAGAGCGTTTCTACGACCAGCTCTTTCCTGGATAATTAACCATTTTGTCTGCACTATACTCAAATTAATTTATCACAACTGACTATGTAGTCCCATGTTTTCGACGTAGCGATGCAACTAAGTTATGGATATTTCGAAAGTAATTTGACCGAAAGATTTTTTGCACTTCGGGCAGAAACAGCTTCCGGCAAAATTACCGTTTAAAATATCAAACGGAATAGTTTCTTCAAAGCAAAAAATGTAATGCTGCACCAGGGTTTGTGTGGTACTTAGAGCCACCTGGGTAACTTAAATAGCATCCATGAAAATGGCTCTAAATCCAGGAAAGGGCTAACAGCTTTGAAAAGAATCAGGAATTAATTATTTTAATAACATCTAGTAATAACTGCACACCATAGTTCATTTTATGTGTGTGCATTATTATAAATGAATTGACTATTTTATTTAAATGTCATAGATTAGTGGAATTTCGTATTAACTATACATTCCATGTGATAACTGGTGTTCATTTTGCAAACACTGTTGCTGTAAACTGTTGCTGTCCAAGATAACAGTGGCACTACGCAACGTTGTTTCGATATGTATGTGGTTATATATGCTGGGTATATTTAATGTCTCACTATGTCTAACATGGATGGTGTTAAGTTAATCACGCCATATGCAGCAATGTGCTAGTTAACGTCACAGTCATTCATCATTTGTTTAATCGGCAAGATGGCATGTAGCCCTAGGCGACGTGGCCACATGAATGACAATCCTCTATAGGGTACCAACTGACTATCGGTTGAATTCGGGTTCGCTATCGCAGTACTCCGAGCGGAAGTATCACGTGTTTGCTTTACCTATCTACGCATGCGCGCACCTTTACTCTTGCTAGATACAGGGGTAATCTAGTAGAATTTGTACCACGTGATACCGTTATCCGATTATTTTCTCGGTCGTTCGGATATGTGATCGAGGTGTTCGGGGTACCTCGACAACGAATCCGAATGCAACCATAGTTAACCGTTCGTCACTCGAATCACGCAATCAATGGGCATGCTCAATAAATTAACTGGCTATTTTGCGCGAATTGAACTTGTATTAACACATTGAACATTTAACCAATTAGGCCTAAACCAGAGCAAATTGTATCGCTACACATTTTTACTAATGCAGAGAAGCAAATTATGATGACGACGACGACGACGAGGACGACTACGACTACGACGTTGATGTGAAATTAACAAATTTGTTATCTTTTAGAGTTGGACAAAAATTGAGCACGAAGAAGCCAACTGGTAGAGCAGCCACTGGATGGACATCGATTGATAGGGAAGATGTCACTCACGAATATAAATATACAGATGGTAGGTAGGCACACACGCGCACACTCACTCACACGCACGCACGCATGCACACACGGGCACACGCACGTGCGTACGTAAGCACGCACGCACACACGTAAACGTGTACGCACGCATGTATGCACGCACGTCCACGCTGAAGTAAGCACGTGCGTAAGCAAGCACGCAATCAAGCAACCCCACACGTACGCACGCACGCCCGTGCGTACATAAGCATATATGCATGCGCACACGCGTGCACATACATACGCGCGCAGTATATCTTTGTTTATGCCTATAGGAAGCAAGGAGGAAGCGAGGGTTATGAGAGAAGTTGAAAAATACATGTTAGGCAACGCAGAGACACTTCCAGAGCCTCCATCAAAACAGGTATGTAACCAATCGTCATTTTCGTCGTCGTTGTTGCCGGGAGTGCCGCCACCATAACCATCAGACCACCTCCACAATGACCACCATCACCACCACCACCAACACACAAACGCACGCACGCAAGCACGTGCGCGCGCACGCGCGCTCACACACATACACACAGACACACACACCCACACGCACACACACCCCACACACACACATACAGACACACACACACGCACACAGACACACACGCACGGACGCACACACGCACGCACTACGCACTCACACACGCACGCATGCACGCACGCACGCACCCACGTACGCACGCACGCACGCACGCACGCACGCACGCACGCACGGACGCGCACACACACAACACACACACACGCACACACACAAACACACGCACGCACGCACGCACGCACGCACGCACGCACGCACGCACGCACGCACGCACGCACGCACGCACGCACGCACGCACGCACGCACGCACGCACGCACGATGTACGCCCGCACGCACGCACGCACGCACGCACGCACGCACTCACGCACGCACGCACGCACGCACGCACGCACGCACGCACGCACGCACGCACGCACGCACGCACGCACGCACGCACGCACGCACGCACGCACGCACGCACGCACGCACGCACGCACGCACGCACGCACGCACGCACGGTCCCACACACAGCCACCACCCCCACCACCACCACCGCCACAACCACCACCACCACCACCACCACCACCGCCACCACCACCACCACCACAACCACCACAACAACCACCGACATGCCAATTAAAACCACCGCCCCCATAACCGTCGCCGCCACCACAATCGTCGTCGTCATAGTCGTCGTGGTCATCATCCTCATCATTCTCAATATATTGTCCGGTTTGGCATGGCTTTGAGTTTCTTGCATAACCTGTTCACAAACAACACAGATGGTAGTTTGCCAAGCCGCTGCTGGATTAATCGGAAGTCGGCGAGGTCAGGGATAATTGGTGGTGTATGGCCTACCGGATCCGAATCGACTGTACTGTCTTGATATGTATGGTGTCCCTCAACTAGGGTCTGTCCAATTAAATCATGGTAGTGATATTGGTAGTAGTAGTAGTAGTAGTTGTAGTAGTAGTAGTAGTAGTAGTAGTAGTAGTAGTAGTAGTAGTAGTAGTAGTGGTAGTAGTAATAGTAGTAGTAGTAGTAGTAGTAGTAGTAGTAGTAGTAGTAGTAGTAGTAGTAGTAGTAGTGAGAACTGATTGTGGGCACGAGGTCGAATCGGCCCGGGCCGAACTGGTTCCGACTCGCCCCCTTGTACGGACACCTAGGCCTGCGTATAGAAGCGTTAAAATGGCTATGTCCGTAAACCGTGCACTGCACATGCACGCTATTCTAGATAGATGTCTTCGACAAAATTCCCACCTAAGTTTTTGTGGTGTCATTCGAAGCAGACATAAATTCTGAATCGCATACTAGAATCCCCATTGATCCAATTAAGGCGGAATTTTGTACACGGGTTTTAATTGGAGGACGATATTTATATCATGTGTGAAATCTGACGAGGTGCCATTGTAGCGGAAACAGCGTCGTTTTGCTATTTTCCAACAACACGCCACATTCACCAATCTGAAATAATACAGATGTAAAAAAAATGAAATATATTCCTTGTCACTCAACAGCTGAGATGCACCGGTATCAGCGAAAAAGGAAATAAGTTTATCACTGAGGATGGTATAGAGATGCTCATTAACACACGCTTTGAGGTCGGGATGTGCCCCGCGATGACATGATATTATAAGTCCAAACCATCATTTTCTTCATCAATATTTACCAGATGGTCGATGTTGCTGAACATTTGACCTCGGCACCCTGCCCATGCGATCACACATATCAATCCGTTTTTGTTGCATAGGCATTGCTTGGTGCCACACGGATTCTTTGTTGTTACTTTGCATTTGCAACGAATGAAACCGAGTACCTTCGATGTAGCAGCGTCAAGATCTGTCATTATCGGGTATAAGGACCCATTTTCCTCTTTCCATCCCCAATCATTGTGGTCCAATTCATCGTTACTAAGAGTTAGACTCCTGACAACCTGGAGGTGAACACGAAGGCTGTGGAAGTAAGCTACACGCTCAGTTGGTGGCAGTTGCTGTGGCTCTATCTTACTTCCCTTCACAACCATCTGCATATATCCGGCATGTCTCAGAGAAGTAAGCATGCTCTAATACCGTGCGTTTGCCTATACATCATGATCTTTCATCCGGCTGGTGAGATAACACATACGCATCTTTATAGTTACGGTAATACTTTAGTAATGTACAACCTACGTTGGGACACTGTCACTGGCTCGTTTGCACAGTTAGCCACACTCCACAGTTTGATATTCAACTCGTGGAGTGAGACCAACTATCCAAAAAAGTGACCGTGCCCAACGCCAACCTCCAACTGACTGCCATCCCATGTTCTATTCGAAACATGTGACGTCAGTCCATAGTCACACACCTTGGTGACAAACAGTTGCACCTGATCCGTGACAACACGTTCAGTATATACAGTACGTATTACTAGAGTGACTACAACAAGAGATCATACTTGTTAGTAAGAGAAATGTAGCGTTATGTCTTTGCCCTGCGGTCGGTCAGGGAAAGTGTGAAACGTGGGGACAGCCAGAGGAATGATAAAATAAGTAAAAAGTATTATTATTATTATTATTATTATTATTATTATTAATTGATTAATTAATTAATTAAATTATTTATTATTATTATTATTATTATTATTATTATTATTATTAATTTATTACAATGTATTTATTTATTTATTTATGTATTTATGTGTTTACTGGGTTTGTTTGTGTGTTTGATATATTCTGTTATTTAGACGATCATTTGCAGTGATGATTACGTTTATTCAATGAACTTATCATCTAGCAACGCTTCAATTAAAACTCAACTTTTATATATTTCCTCATTCCGCAATGCCTGCGACTCATTCCATTAATATGTTCTGTGGTGCTACACGTTTGTGTGTGATAACTAGTACTTAATGTTCCCCAATGTGTTTCGCATGCTACGATGGGGTGTTTGCGCGTGCGAACTACACTGCTACTCACATTGGTGAACTGGTTTGGGCTAAGGTGTGCCCGTGTACCGGGTGGGTGTGGTGTGGTGCGTATAGTATGGCTTAAATGACTTGATTTGGCTTACAATGCCCGGTGAATGCGGGTATATATGTGCGTGTAAATAGATCGGTGCGAGTTACGTATGTAAATATTGGCGTTTGTCCACATTTTTGTCCGAATTTGATCTAATTCAAATTAACCATTTACTGAACATGGGAGTTCAATATAATGTACCAGTGCGCTGGTAGAGTATTTTGACAATAGTGTTGACAGAATGCTGTTGCTGCTTGACAGATCAACAACTTCCCATCAACGCCTGATCAAAATCCCAAATCCTGGTGCAGGAAAATATTCATTCATCCTTTGGTTCGATTAAGGTGTGCGCGTGCCGGGTGGGGTGCGGTGTGTTTTCGCTGGTTTCTTAAATTGCGTGTACTTTGTTTCAAATAGGGATACAATACGGTATTGTCTGGTCTCCTATTTGTTGTGATTCAGTTTAAATGTTTCTAACTATATGTACCCTTTCATTTTGCGAGTGGCTATTTGTCGGAGTATGGTGGGGTATATGGAAATTATCTGCGAGGATAGTCTTCACTTGATCACTGACGCAGGAATATGGTTTATTAAAACAGGTTCTATACGCTATGATATCTAGTTGCGACGTAGGCAGTCAGCCTTGTTAGAATTGACAGACCTAAGGGCAGACCGACAGACCGACTTCTACCATTACTAATGCTCACGCATAGGCGTATAATGTGATTCTCGTATAGGTCAACAAATGATTTAGAACGTATCCAGCGAGAAACGTTGACATTACAACAAGCGGACGATAATCAGATTTATTCAGCAATCTTTTAATCCCAATGCCGTCTTTATATAACGCTATACTATCATACTAATCGTATTTGTGACGGGGTTTTTTTCAATCGACTGAAAACTTTCTAAAACATGATAATGAATTAACCCTTTAATGACTAAATCTTGTCAAAAAAACTAAACATTTTCTTGTTGAATGTCTTATTGCAGGCCAAAAAAATTGTATTTTGAAATTTTGCCAAACAACGTCTTTCTAGTTACGGTAATACTTTATTAATGTACAACTTACGCTGGAACACTGTCACTGGGTCGTTTCCACAGTCCACAGTTTGATATTCACGTCGTGGAGTGGGACCAACTATCCAAAATTACAAGTGACCGTGTCCAGCGCCAAACTGCCACTAATTGCCGTCCCATGTTCTATTCGAAACATGTGACGTCAGCCCATAGTCACAGACCTTGGTGACAAACAGTTGCACCTGAACCGTGACAACACGTTCAGTATATACAGTACGTATTACTAGATTGACTACAACAGTAACGTATGGACACAAAATATTCAACAATCCTCTTTCGTATACGCATGGTGTGTATATACTCCGTAGTAGTGTGTGTAAGCCAATGGCGGTGTGTGTCACTGCCGATGTATGCTTGTTCACGTGGGTGCTTATCTGAGGGCGTGGCTTGTTCATTTATTCATGCATGTGATGTGACTGTCCTGTGCGCGCGTACCTGGGGTCCTCTGTGTGCTCCTTTATGGGCGTGTGTGTTTATCCAGTTCTGTCCTAGATTGTGCTGTGTATATTCCGTATCCTGGTGCACATGTCGTATATGTCTGTTTATGAATCGTGTGGTCAGTTGTGTGTTCTTGTGCGTGTCTTTGTGCGTGTGCTGAAACTCTCCCGTCCTCTGTACAATAATGCCATTCTCAATGCCACCATACAGGCAACGGAATAGGCTAATCCCCGCACTGCCAACTCGATCCTGTGATGTGTCACATCTTCCGAGTATATCAGACAAATCATGTACCTCCTTGGACTTAGACTTTACCTTCAGAAGATTCGTCTTACCATGGCCAACCGTGGGAGAAGTTGTATCCCACTCACTTCAGGCATGACTTATAAGAATACGATTTTGTATCTTTGCTCGCATCAGCAGCTTCCTTGAGACTGACAATTGCTGACGTGTTGAGCGTTTCGCTTCCTTCTTCAAGAAAATGTCTGCCAATCTATCGTCCCAGTGATACAGCAACACTTTGGAGATGTCCGTGTCCTCGGCAACAACTATGACTGGCTGACCATCTCTATAGCATATCAAGAGCCGTTGATACTATCAGCGTATCTGCATCTCCCGTACTTATCTTCGTGGCACGACCCAACGATAGCAGATGACTTGACAGAAGGCTAATTAACTGGGTCTTGTTTTGTGTAATCGAGATGAATGCCCCCTGGCGAGCATAAACCTTTACTGTGACGTTCACCAATATATCAGCAAAGATCTTGCCTATTTGCCGCCGACCTTGTTCATGGTCCTTGGTTTAATGAACATCCGTATACCCATCACACACAATGCAACTCGTTCTGTATGTGTGTTCAAGATATGAACTGTATTGTTCAAGCACCTGAGCACAAGTTGTATTTTGTGGCCATCTTATATAATATAGAAGCCAGACCCCCATATATCACAGGCATGCTATGCTTTGGTAATGTGGACTTAGTTTCATCGATGCTTGTCAGATCAATCTGTATTTTTCTTGCCAGTTCTGATTTATCCACCTTCCTCATGGATAAATCTTTAAACAACGATCAAGGGGCTGCAGTCATTTGGTGTCTAAAGTAAGGAAAACTATCTTCATCTTCTCTTTGTGCTAGTGCAGTACATCGCATGAACAAAACCGATGGATCAATTCGCACAATTTGTTTATCAATCTTGATTCCCGGTCTAATTCCATCTAATGTGAGCAACATCTTGTGACCTCTTCATGGATACTTCATTTGTAAATTTGCCATCCATTCTCTCTTGTAACACTTTACCAACTTTCTCGATCTCATCACAGTTGATGGCATCCTCTTCCCGTCCACTTGGGGTCATGCACTTGAAACCACTACATAATTTTCCTCATGTCTCGCAAATCGTGCTCACGTCAAGTTCTTTCCATATGTACATGTTAATCGCTCGTAACGTGTCACTTCCCAGTCAGACTTGACATGACATCATGCACAGTAGCACACGCGTGAATAGTGTAGACCCACTGATGCCTCATGCTTTCCATCATGCCCCTTCCTCGAGTCAGTCCACCACAGCTTTTCAGTGACCTCATCAGAACTTGTTCTATAACGAGATCATTCCACAGTCCAGACCATAGACGATCACGTCTTCGTACTGTTTGAATCGACTTACTTCATCATATGAGATTGGCAATCCTAACTGATGAAGTTCATCAATAAGCAATCTCGATCCGAAAACATGGCCCACCTCTACTCCTAAACCGAACAATTTTGGAGTGGTCACAGTTCTCGGCTTCACAGCCTGTAGAATTACTTGGCCTATACTGCTCTGTTTGACACCACGTGGAGGTATACTTTTTTGGACGAGGTTACGAAGACATCTCCTTTTCCCTATCGCCAATTTCTTCTTTTGAGTGAATGGTATCTCTAGTGAAAGTTGCTTCTCGCACTTCTTCACTTATAATTCGTGCAGCAGCTGTTACGATTCGATTGGCCTCTTGTTCAGAGTTCTCATGCCTTTCGGTGTACAACATTTAATTGATGATGTAATTTGCCGGACGAAAACAAACAACGCCCTTCCTACCCAATACTTCAGCGAAAAATACATGATTACCATAATGCTTGTTAAGCTTTCGTTTCAGTGTCTCCCGACAAAATACTGCCGCACCACCTGCTAACTCCACCATCATCGCATGAAGATCAGCAATTGTGTATAATTCCAATTCACAAACATTTTCTAGCCAATTGCACAACACTTCAAAGCAATGCCCCATTTCCTCATCACCAGGTGGCCACACGGCCTGTGAGGTCGGCAATATCGCAGGAACTTCTGTTGCAAACGTGATGATAAACTGCTTTTATAAAAGTAAATCCATACAACTGCTGAGGCGAGTACGAATGTCAAGGGACCAGGGATCGGGCTTACTGTCACATTGTTCCTCTATGAAAGTCCTTAGCTCTAATGTCTTCACAGACCTGATAACATCCCTCTCTGGATGGTTTCTGTCTATTATCGCCTCTTACCCACATACGAGGCAATCAGTGTTCCAGTCAAATCGATGTGGAGTAAAGGATCGTAATCTGTTGTGGGATGGTGCCACTTCCTGCAACCCGACTTTGGTTTTCCTGGGGTCAGTGTATTTCTTTCTACAGCCAGCATGAATACGCACTTTGCCCATGGGTGTAGCGATACTCTTGTCAACCATATACCGATGCTGTTCTTCATCGTTTCGAATATCACTGAAACGGATTAGTGTTTGAAGATCTTTTCTCCTCACATAAATTGGAGGGTCACGTTTCTCAAATGGCTGCAAGTAGATCACGCGGTTTTCCTCGTGTATAACACGAGGATGAGCGCTGTCACAGTCACTGCCACTATCACCAAAATCAACTCCACTCATCGTAGCAATGATACTGGTGTTGAGCGAATATGCCCAAACAATTCGTATAATTGCTTAATTAATTAACTGTATAAGCCCAAATCCAAGGACTCGCTACTTTAAATCAATAAGAATAAATGGCAATATGCCACACTTGGAGCTGTCTAATTAGTGGGATTGGATAATAAGGCATATACAATCACATGTGTTTTATATTGTTTCAAGAAATATGAAGTCAAGTCATTATACACTCTCTATATAATTATGACTTCGCAGAAATGACGTTTGATTCACTTGATAACGAGTTTTCTAAATTTAGCATGGAACAAATATTATTAAAATTATAAACAACCAGATATTCAATTTCAAATTCAAATTAAATCTATGAGACATCTTAATAATGTATTATTAATGGTAATACGACAAGTGAGATGTTAGATATGATTTTAAATAAGATCGTGAACATAGATTTAAGATCTCTTTAAAAACGGTTTGAAAATAAAATAAAAACATGCTCAAATTCAAACCCTCGCAAAAAATTCCGCCCAAAAGTGATCGATAGGGATTTTTAGTATGTGATTCTGGGAGAGCTTCTAAATCGAATGCCACAAAACAAACTTAGGTGGGAATTTTGTCTATGTTGATCCACCAAACTGTCTCCTACGACTAGACTAACATAGTAGTTACCGAGTAAGCCATGCTCATCTACATAATTATTCCTATTTTCTAAATTTTTAATACTGGGTCTATCACGTTTCGGATGAAGCATCAAAAGAACTAACACAAAACAATTTACAGAAATGAAATCGGTCAAGAATTGACTGAGATATCGTTAAATTAAAATCTCGCTTAAATATAGAAGGCACTAACGCTGACTCCATATCACGCCTGCTCCTGCTCCATAATGCTATAAGGTGAATGTTATTCATGACGTCACAAAACACATAGCATTATAGCTTTTACCCGTCTAAGGGCCCCGCATTGATTGTTTGAAAAGGCTCAGTATAGAGCGAGCTGATTGATCAATGGGTCCTATATAAGAAGCCGTATCGGCAACAATTCCTCAGTCGGGACGGGGAGGTCGTCTGATACCGTACGGTTAGCAGCCATTGGCGGCGTAATCTTTTAGAACCAGTAACTGTGATCAGAGTCCTGCCTCGTCTAGCGCCGAAGTTAAATTTGTCCGCCCTTCTTTAAGGGCTAATCAAAACTAGTCAGGGTCTCGGCTCAGGCTGAGAATTAGCAAACTAACGGAGCATCAGTGTTACCTGATGGCGTGAAATTAGCCAAACTTCACAATCTAATACTCTATACAATCTATAATACTACGAAATTCAAATCTGAGCCTTCCTGGTCGATTTGTATCTCGGTAAATCTTGTCCGGGCCACGCATAAAAAGTGGTTCCAATGAAGCAGGTGCTTAGGCTCGGGAAATATATTTGTTTGCACGTGTGGTGACAGCCTGTACTCCCGCCAAGCACTGGTGTAACGAATTTATTACACCTCAGACGTCAGCGAGAGATTAAGAGAGAGAGAGGGAGAAAGAGAGAGAGAGAGAGAGAGAGAGAGAGAGAGAGAGGGGGGGTGGGGGTGAGTGAGATAGAGAAGTTTATCTTATCTTACATATTGCCAATTGTGAACACTTTATGACGTCAGTTTCAGAATGCATCAACACTTATGACGTCATGAGCTTCGCCATTGGCTATGGTTACGTCCTAATTAATCTGCGCATTGAGACTAAAACACGATGCTCGCGGGGGCGGGGCGCGGGCGGGATATCGTGTAGTATTGCCCTCGCGTGAGGGAAATACCAGATCATACATTATTGATCTTAACTGATCAAATAGCAGCATATGGTCATGTGACATTGTTGTGGGTTAATAACAGACTTTTCTACAGGATACTAGGAACCTTCACAGCAGACTAGGGTTGCACAATTCTTTTGAGATCTTCAGATTGTTATAGGCCCCGTGTTCTTTCCTCCTCAGTAGCCAAGGACTACACCAACTAGTTCGTTTTTCCCCGCAAGTTCTGTCTCCTGTAAACCGTCACATGGTCTAATCAGCACATCTACGACAATGTCATCAGTTGTCGTAAACGAGTATTTCTCGATCAGTCGGCTCAAAATATCGTTCGTGTAAATCAGCCTTTATGAGTAGTCGCAGCAAGTTGCTTGCAAACCTGACATAGATGTGATAAGAAAACGACAGATTTTGCTAATCGCGGCTCGTCGCCTGTTTTCAAACACGCTTGTCTAGTCGTTAACGGGTCGCCAGCGATGAGCGATCTACTGACCAATCAATATTTCTAATTAAACCACATGTCAGTGATATGTTCCATGTGTTATTGCAAGCACATCTTCCAAAATGTATAATAGACGCAGGTGGCCATGTGAAAAGGAAAAGGCAAACACATCCTTGCTCTATATAACGTCTCTGAGAAAGATTGTATATATATATATATATATATATATATATATATATATATATATATATATATATATATATATATATATATATATATATATATATATATATATATATATATGAATAGTACCACATATATGGCATACACGTGCACCGAGTCACATGATATGTGAGGGGATCAAATATAAACCGGCCGTCTTGCGTCGTCAAGGTGTATTATCTAGTTTTTTGGGCGTGCTTGAAATCACGACACAACGCCGATACGACTCAACCAGTAAGGGACCTGTTGCAATAACTCGTCGCCCTTCTGTCGCATTTCCGCCGCGTCGCGTGGCGTCTTGGCAATGTACCCTAGAATTAAGAGTACAGTTGGGATGGTGGGAAATACGATTACAAGTTACGTGGTCTACGACCACCGCAGATGCAATTGATCCTGTAATGCTTTGTATAGACACATTTACTATATTGTTGTAACCAAGCCAGTCATACTAGTGGTAATTTTTTAAAACCATCACTTGTTCTGCAAATGGACATTTTCTAACGAGAAACTGTAAATTTTCTTGAACAAATTTGAGGGTTAAATTGTCTGTGAAAATTATAAAATGTTTGCAAAGATCGTACACATCCTTGAAAATGGTTGACTGGTCAATAAGACGTTCGCGAATGTGCGCTTTTCTGGACATTATGACCTATATTATAAGATATATTTTCAGGATGTGACGATCGAGTTGGTTGAGAGAGAAGATGATTTTATTGGCAGAGGTTTTGACATCATGGTAAAGATCACAAACAATGTGTCTGAGACACGAACCATTCACCTTAACCTTGCGGCCATTGCGTCGACCTACACCGGGGAGAGGAAGGCAGAGATTAAATCGGTGAAATTCCGGAAGGAAAAAATTAAAGCCGAACAATGTGAGAATTAACCAATTGTATCATCGTCGTCGCCATCGTCGTCGTTATCGTCGTCGTCGTCGTCGTTGTCGTCGCCATCACGTATCATCGTCGTCGTCGGCGGCGCCGGTATTACACATTTTTGGGGAAATTGTTAAAATGCTCCACCTCCTTAGCTTCTTGACAGATTTCAACTCATTTGCCTGGAAGGATTTTATTTAGGCTCTAGTTCTATTCAGAATTTGGGTGAAAATCTTAGATTTTGTTAACAATTTACCGGAAAGGGTCAAAACGTGTCTCCTTCTTAGCTTCTTGACATATTTCAAATAAATGTGGCTAGAAGGATCGCATGGAGGTAAGGCCTAGAACTTGTATGCAGAAATTTGATTGGTCAATTTTTTGGGTGACAATTTTAGATTTTAGCATGGGGGTGGGGTGTTAATCATGTGGCGGTAGGTTTCAACATAAGAAATGGCAATTTTGATTGGTCAATTTTTTTGGGTAGCCATCTTGGATTTTTCGAAAACCATCCCTCATATCTATTTAAATGCGCATGGTTCACATGATAATGGTTCAGGTGATCGTCACGTGCTCTTGTGCTTCTTGTTAAGAGTTTCCAATGGAATAACTGGCTTGATAACCTACCCAGTCATTCCAGTCGTACCATCTTAAACATAATACATATCCCGCAGTTGCTGTTACAAACTTGTTTGTTTGGATGAGATATTTTGTAAAGGAGGGATCCGATCTGCCACTCAAGTATCTGACGTCATAATCGAATACGTCATTTCTTAGCTGACGCTATACTCAGAATGGGGCATAGCTCCATCAGGACAAAAGAAAACTTCGTCACGAAGTGTATAGATACTATGGAGTCTTTGATGAATTTACAATTTAATTGGCATTCTGTTGTAGTGTAGCAACAGCCTCGAGTCAAATAAGTTTCAAAAGATTCAACTGCTTACGCGTACTTTGAAATTTAGATGATGGAAAGTCAAGTTTCAAAGTTTTTATCGATTTCAAACACGCGTAAAAGTCGGCGGCGCTTAGTTAAAAATTGAATCCCTCTATTTATTTTCATGATACAAATTTGAACATTACAGCTCGTGAGTTCACGATGTCAGTGACATACGCTGATTACGACGACAAGTTGTCGGAGCAAGCGGGTATGAAGATAATAGCGGATGGTCGTGTGCTAGAAACTAACCGAGCATTCACGCATGAAGATGATTTCCGGTTGCTCAAACCGGATCTAACCGTCGAGGTGAGTGTTCCTGATGACGTCATGGCGTAACGGATGAATCGAGTTTTAGCTCTTCTCCGTCTATCTCTATAGCTAAGCTCAGCCCGCGCTTTGCCAGTGTTAGGATCGATCGATCCTTGCACTCCCGGAATCTCAATTTACAGAAAACTATACGGATACGCTGTTGAATATTTTGAAACTAATTTGATTCAATAGCGCTAAGTCACATTAATTTCAAAATATTGAACAGCATGCTTATTAAATGGTAGGCTAAAGACATACAACTCGTACAACTTGACCAACTATTAAGTGTTTATGACGGACATAATTACGTCTTTTATGACGTAATTGATTATAGTGTCATCCTACATGTGCCGTAATTGATTATGACGTCAACAGATTGATCGATAAACTGGATTCATCCATTAACAAGCCTATTGTAGCTGTGTGTATTCTTGTCTCGCGTGCAAAGCAGACGTCTGACGTTGGCTTCACTTTTCCTGCAATGACGACGACGGCGGCCGCGACTGATTCAAGGATAACTTTTGCATTTAACAAACGTCTTAGGATTAGGTTTCAGGTTTGGGTAGGCATATTGGGACTATACTTGGATACATGATTACTTATGCTGTATGAATCCAGATGATGATTTTGAGACATCACACGGCCAAATGCGAAGGCCACTTTGACGTTGTTACAAGACCTGTCTTTCAGAGTTAAGGTTTTGATCTTAGCATAACCTCTCAGCTTGTATTTCAGGATTCGTTGGGTCTATGGAACGTACACTTGGATACAAGGTTAAGATAGTGCTGCGAACCTGTGTTATGGCATTGAGGTCACAGCGCTTAAAGGGCAACGCCACTGTAACATTGGTTTAAATTCCGGGTTTTTTCAATGTTCAATTTTTCGTTTATTAAAACTTATCAACTTAGACCCTATATTTCAGGATTTGTTGACCGTATTGGAAATATGCATGGCTAGATTGCTTGATATGGTGTTAGATATATGTATGATTATATCTAGGTCACAAGGTCAACGGTCACGGATGGCGACCGCTAATGTGTATTGGCAATGCGGAGGACATGCAAGTCATTTAACTTTGTGTAATCCCTGCTCCCCGATGTATTGTATTTGAATATATGTGGCGACTATCTGAAGCATGGGGGCATATACACGGTTGACTGATTGATACCAGTTTGACCCATCGTTTGGCGCTGGTGGATTCAGTGGAGCTGCCGGACCTAGCAGGATTCCTGATCTTGTCTTAGCATAATAGATCCTTTGCTCTTTCCTGCTAGTGTAGGTGTCTATGAATTCGATTGAACGTGTCCATGGTTAACCTATTCCGTTCATTGAGATGACACAATTATGATGTGTGATTTAGCTCGCAACAATCCATATGACACCCACTTTAACATTCTGACAATAAAATACATCTATATGGATTCAGATTCTATGGTTTGTCTATCTCAGCCTCTTCTCTATTATTTTCATATTCTGATAGTATGGCTTTTATGTACACGTTGTTTATAAAAGAAATGATTTGTTTTCTAAATATGTTCTTGCCTGTTATTTCAGGCACAAGGCGAGTCATTTAAAGTTGGCGAACCATTCACTGTTGAGATTTCGTTCACAAACCCGCTAAGCAAGCCGCTCACTCATTGCTCATTGGATATAGAAGGACCTGGTCTTAGAGGCGAGACAGTTGATGCCATGGAAACCTCGAAGTAAGTATTCACACTATGTTGTTAGTAGTGTGCTTCCACTCCCCCATTCCATAGATATAATGATTCGTATGTATGGGATGCGTGTTTGCGCACGTGCCTATGCATGGGGGAATACACGCCCCTGCGCTGTGCTGATATGGAATATTGGCTATATTCAGTAAGTGTATACCCCATTCTACTAGAATTCCACCGGTAACATGTTTTCTCGTCCAGACCCATATTGGTCATCTTGGATTTCAAGATGGTCGCCATTAGGAAACTAATTATGGTCAATATTATTAAAACTAAATGTGTTATGGACTGCATATCAATGACTACACCCACATGTATGTTCTCTGTATTTTAAAATGTCTACCATTTGGAGGCAGTCGTAGTTAATATCGCGAAAACTAAATGAGCGCCAGCCTCATTCCCATGACAATACCAACATTTATGAGGTTAAGGAATTAGTCATTTCAAGTTTGGCATTTTAAGAGGCAATCTTGAATTTCCCGATGACTACTATTTGGAGGCAATTCTGGTCAATATCTTGACAGCGAAATGAGTTATGAGCTTCATTTCAGTGAATATACCCACATTCATGGAGAGGGGTATCAAGGTAGCATATGGCTGATATTTCATACGGCCATCTTTGATTTTAAGATGGCTGTAAATTTTGTTTCAAAATTGGCATATGCTACTGCCGAATTATTTTATCAGTTCGCATTTAGCTATACCTTCCAACTTTATAACATAGATACGGCTAATGGCTTTTGGTTCTTGTATAAAACCTAAAATTCACATAATTTGTAAATATGTAATTGTAAATTGCGTTCTTTCCACGTCTTCTATATTCTATTTATTAACAGACTTTGATAAAGTGCATTCTCTTGGCAAGTATTATATTGAAATATTCTTCAATGCAATTATAGATCACGCTACTGAATATAATTAACATTAGTGAGTTATTTAAACCAGTCACTATCTTTCATCTTTTTCATCTATAGCAACCTGGGAATTACAGCATTCCTCACTGGCATAATATACATTTCCACTTTATCCATCCATCATGTGACGTCATACTTAACTACGTGACGTGTAGAATGACACCATAGTCAATGACGTCATGAATAACGTAGATAAATACATCACGAACGCATAATTGAAGCCGGACTATGCGTTGGTGTACAAAGTGTAAGTCTTTATTATTTAATAAATATTGTGTTGAATATTTTGAAACAAATTTGACTGGGCGTGGTTACTGCCATATCCAGCAACAGCACCGAGTCAAATTAGTTTCAAAATATTTAACAGCTTATCTGTATAGTTTTCCGGAAATTGATAGCCAGGGAGTTCAGTGGAAATGTGAATTCTGTGCAGTCCCGATGGGTCAGTTGACAGCAACATCTGCCCTGCTCACAGTGCATGTACAGCTAATACGCTCCACAACTCCCGTTTGCGCAGCTTGAATATAGGAATGCAATAGTACAAAGGTACAAAAACATGTGTCTTCCTTGATCCAAAACACACGTGCTGGGATCTGGAATAGTTGGAATTAAATCAGTGTCTTGCGTCCAATGGTTTTCTTGGAAATGTGTTTTTGCTGTTTCCACACTACATAGGTAGGTGGAAGTTGTTCGACCCCTTTGGCACCAGACGACTGTGTGAACCTTTTTTCATCAGCGATTAGCCGCGCCACTTCAGATGCGCCCTCTGCGCTTAGCATCTCTCAATTCTCTCAGGTGATGGCTCATTCTTTCAATGATCCGAGGAGAAACATTCATAAGAGTTTTAAATGAAGTCTTCTTACCATCACCACTGATGTGCCTCATTGTATACATTTCAGTTAAAGCATGACATCCACGTGCGGCTGCAGTTCATTGTTTACCAAGTGTATCATAAATCGAATGAAACGTTAGTGGCTTCTGATTTTTTACTAATGCCTGCCATGCTTATGATTATTAGTTTAATTGGTCCAAGCAGAGATCGCTTTCTTAGAATCAGAACCCAACAATATGTGTCTTTGGTGAGGAAACCAAGGCAATTGCCAGTCCCATCATTAACAACCCCGAGAGCATGGGTCTGCTTCTTCCAGCGTCCTGCAAGAAGTGGTTGAAAAATACACTGATCTATTTGTAAGGTCACATTTCATTGTGACAGTGGCCACAGGCTTTCATTGCAAAATTAAATAAGTGTGTCCACTAGGTAGAGCGTCAAGCGATCCTTCAGAATCTTACCTGCTGAAATATCTTGTGTCAGAGATTGGAGGGTTGTCCTCAACATACACGTTTTGCGTATAGCCTCGTTTGCTTGAATACCTAATATCATCTTTGATACGTATTTGCCTATTGTCGTTATCAAACACAACTCGACATCCACTATATATCTGCAACAGGGAGCCATTAAAGATCGAGAATCCTTGTTCCATGTCATTGCATCTACCCAAATGCATGAGTGTTTGCATTCCTGCCACTGCTTGTATATATAATGCCACCTCGAGCATGGTCTTAACAAGGTCACTTTTACGTTACAGAAGAGTAGTGTACTATCTGGTCGCAAGCCACTTAATTTAAGTTTTGAAACTCATAGTCAGAGATGGTTACCTAGAGAAGCAGATTACGACGCGACTTAACACTCACTAGCAACCTAGAGAACAGGGATACTGTTGAACTGACATTCATTGTTTCGGCGCTTCACTGTAGCTGTAAAGCCCGGATCATCTCAATTAAGAATCTAACTCCACATTTATTAAGCGATCCGACAAATTCAACTTATCACGGATCCGCTGTTCAAGACATGTTGCCTTAACCTCTTCCACTTGTGTCTCCATGGCATGAATAATAATCTGTGCCTCTGGTTTTGTCCTGACACTGTGCCATTTTTTGTTTTCATCACGGTAGTGTTCAATACCATACTATTATTCTCTTTCCGCACACCGTTATTTTGTGAATCCTGGTAGTGTTGATGGCTCATTCTAGCATTATTCACCTGAAGCATTTCCTGTGTCTCCTTGAAATGTTTGGCCAACTGGAGAGCTGTAAGGCAATACTTGAGAAGATTTGCTGGTTTGTTTGTAATTGTAATATCCCGTAATCTGTATTAATATTTCAATAACTTGTTAATGTGTCCTTTCCCACAATATGTTTCTCTGATAGATCTGGTTCTGCCTCCTTAGCTGCATATGTATGTGCTACCGTCTATCCCGCTGCATTCTGTGGTTCCTCCACTAGATTTGAGTGTACAGACACCGATATGGAATGATGTCGGTGGCAAAGACGACTTTCCGCCATACTTTTCATACAACTATTTTGACTTATGGACTCTCTTGTAAAGGTCCATATCAAATGCTCAATAATCTTACCAGGATTTTCTGGATTAATAAATCTGCTCAATTTGCTTAAATCTCCTATCACTATAACACATGCACGTCACCCACGAGCTGGAGCAATGGTTATGGGCAGTGGATGACTAGTGCCAATTGGCCATTTATCACTATCAACTCAACCTAGCAGAGCATTATATGCATGCCATATTGTCACTGACCGGGTGGATGTCTATTGATTTTGTATTGAGGTGGCCTCAGAATCCTAATCAGGACGAGAAAAGACATGGTCTAGATCAGGCAATCCTGGAATATTATGTTTGGTTATATCTATGGCCACTGGAATGATGTTCATGACGCATTAAGTTTTGGCGATATTGACCAAAGTAAACTAGAAATGGTGGCTATCATGAACCTGGAGGCTGTCAGAACTATCAAGATTAAAACGGCATGGCACCATCTGATTCTGTGAGTGCATACATGTGGGCATAGCTCATGGAATGAGGTTCATAACTGTTCTAATTGTATGGATATTGACTAAAATAGCACCAACGGCGGCCACCTTGAAATCCTAGATGACAGCATAAAATGTCAATCTCATAATGACATCATCCGATTCATTGACCTCATAAATCCGGGTATAGCCACTGGAATGATGAGTATAACACTTCTCATTTTAAAGGTATTGACAACAATAACATCCAAATGGTGGCCATCATTAATCCAAGATGCCCGCCATGCGACTTTATGAGAGAAAATGTTACCAATGGAATTCTAGCACTATGGGGTACATACTTAAAGAATATGGTCAAAATTCCAAATTGAGCCAAAAAATGCAACCTTAAAATGTTGGACATAACATCCCAGCCTTCAAATATGCGTTCGTGACGTACTTATCGGCGTCATTCATTATGATGTCATTCGGCACGTCACATAGTTGATTATGACGTCATATGATGGGTCGATTCTCTGGAAAGGTGAATTATGCCACCCCGAAGAATATTCAATAAACTTACACGATTATTGCGTGATTGTTAAACAACGACTACGATGACGCCAACAACAACAATAACCAAAAAACAACAACAACAAGAACAACAACAACACCACATAATATATATAGTTGCTGTTTAATGATGGATAATTCTGTAATGAAGTTTGGAACTATAATACTAAGTATCGTGTATGATGTGCACCAACGCAAAAGAGGAGAGTGCATAAGGGATGTGTTGCCGTAAAAATATAGCATGACAAAACTGACGGGGTTTAAGGCAAGGGTACATGGGCATCCACTGCAACTGCCTTAATTGCCTTGGTTTATTTTGAGGCAAGAAACTATGCCATATCCAGGAACCATTCCAATCGAGTGGTCCGGCTTATCCATCAATAAAATGACGTCATAATCAACTACGTGACGTAGAATGAAGTCCTACTCAAGTACCATTCATCATAAATGACTAATAGAGGTGGAATATGCCGACGATGTAGACTTTATAGATAAGGAAAAGAAACCCCTTGCCGAACTTCTCCCAATAGTTGCAAGCAAACTAAAAATTGAGAATCTCTTTATGAATGAATAAAAAACCCAGAGTTCACCCACATATACATATCTACAAAACATGGAACTAAAGAAAATGACGAGCCGCTTCGTGGCGGCGAGCCATGGGGGAAAAAGAGAATCCTGGGCGCACTGCTTTGCAGTACTTCTGACAATACTGCATGCTGCGTCAAGGGGAACATAGCTTTCCAGTCCTTCTGGAGTCTATGGATTCGTAGATCAAAGATGCCCTTGATTAAAAGGCTACGTTTATGCAATGCAACATGGGTAACCTTGATGCTGTATAGCTGTAACAGCTGGGCAGCTCCAAAGGCAGCTCTAGACAAACTTGATGCTTGCAACAGCAAACACCTACGTACCATCACTGGACACCGGTGGCCAGACAGGATAATTTCCACCGATGCACTATGCACCCTGTGTAATACGTCGCCACTGTCTATAGATGTCGCCAACAAAGATGGTCCATATTTGGCCATGTGCTAAGGATGCCAGAAGAGGCACCAGCACAGAAAGCCTTGGAATTCTCCCTACTCGGAGCCAGGTAGAGGACGTCATTGAATACATCTGCTAAGCGTGCTATAAGGTGACCAAGAAAACATGACTCGTTACACTCAAATCATGAATGGACCTGAGGAAGATAAGAATTACGGCTAAGGACAAGACACAGCGGGCAAAAATGAAGAAGGACTGATTGCAGCTGTAGGATGTTTCTACTACTATAGCCGTAGAAAAACGTAATCATACATATAAACAGCAACAGTGATCAAGCTCTGACTGTACTATTACTGTACAAGGGAAGCAAGGTGATTCGTGATCCTGGTTGCCTGCGAAAGTGTAATGTTGCCGTCATGCTCTTATCGATGAGTATGCTCTGCCTTAATCATGATGCTTTGCGATGTTTTACTGACATCTGCATGCTCCTTCTACATTGCAAACAACACCGAAGACGCATTCTGACAAGAAGGGACACCCTATATGTAAGAATCATCTACGAAAAATCTTTGATTAGGTATGAGAGCAAAGACTGACTCTAAAGCTGAAGCAAGCTGCCTGGCAGATGTAACAAAGAACATGCTCAACTGGATAGAGAACTACACAGTGGCTGACAAATGGTCATTTGTACATGGTTGAATTGCATGTCTTTGCGAGTACTTTTTCGTTGATAAATGCAGGCCTATACACTCAATAGGCTTAACCAATATTTACAAGGAATATGGAGTCAGGGCATTGCGCGCTGGCTGACAAACGACCATTTGCAAGTGCAAGTGTGACCATATGCTGAATTCACTGATTCAAATGGATGTCTGCATCTTTGAGAAATCTATGCTTGTACGAACAGTGGACTCAACGAATATGGTGCCCAATAATTACCACAAATATAGACACACATTGCACGCTGGATAGTATTGCCTGCTGTGTATGATGGCACATTGGGTAAATTGAACACAAATCAACAGTCATCTCATATCCCGTGCAATAGTATCTATTTAATGGGACTTTAAAGCGCTCTTCCCATGTACAATTTTTTGCAGTGTAACACGAGTACCTACCCATCATATGAGGTCATAATGAACTGCGTGATGTGTAGAATGAGATCATAATGAATGACGTCGATAAGTACGTCATGAACGCATATTTGTTAGACGGTATATGCGTTGTTGTACAAATTGTTGGCATTTACTATTTACTACATATTCTGTTGAATATTTTGAAACTAATTTGACTGTGCGCTGTTGCTGCCCTAGGCAGCAACAACACCCAGTCAAATTATTAACAACATGGTCAACAGCTTCCCTGTATAGCTTTCAGGAAATTGATAGCTAGGGAATTTGGGGATCGATCGATCCCAACACGGCGAGGGGTGGGGTGGAGCTTAGCTAGTAATGGGCGGGGCATTAATACACGTTAAGTGATAACATTGCCATATTCATTGATACATTCACTCTCTCTCTCTGTCTCTCTCTCTTTTAGGGTACTGGGTGCGAACGCTACGTTTTCAGTCGCATTGCAACTGGAGCCGAGACGACCTGGTGAGAAAACGATCACCGCTAGCTTTGATTGTATCGAGCTACCCGATGTGCAAGGCTCAACCAAGATCATCGTCGAAGAGGGTGTGCTTATTACGTAATCTATTCCAACTGGATGATACGTTGGTCGATGGAATGGTCGGATCCTTGCTGCTACTCAAACATATAACATCATACTCAATTACGTAACATAGTGGCGATTGAAAACTACGTCAAATGCACGAATTGTATGTCTTTGCGATTTAATAAACTCCATGTTAAATATTTTGAAATGTAGCTGAGCGGTGTTGCTTCCATAGGCACCCAGTTAAATTAGTTTTCAAAATATTCAACATGTTACCTATTTAGTTACCTTGAAATCGCGATTCTGCTACTTATGGATACAGAGTATATACACTCCTGTCTATAACAGGCACCTGCTTTTGGGGCCAAAACAATGGTGGTTTATTAAGACTGGGTGGGGGTGAGGGAGGTGTTTTAGTGATCCACGACTACGACGACGACGACGCCGTATCCACAGCTTTACTACGTAGTATATTATACAGGTACAATTCTTATTTAGGTAATGCATCGTATCCTACGTCATGCCGTATCTTCAGCTCCTCAGTTTCAATCTTGAGTAGAGTTTAGCCAATCACTAGTATATATCAAGTTTTAATATACACGACTCATTGCAAATAGCTAATATAATAGGTGCTCTACCAACTCTATCACTTGTATCGGTGGACTGTCCATTTACCATGACTTCCTCATTTAGCAACAGTTTAGCATCGCTAACACTCTTGACTTGCTGAATATTTTGAAAATAATTTGAATTTTAGTTAAAACGTGTACACAATATTAGCAGGTCCAGAGGGATATGGCCCTTGGAGCATGTCATCGGCAAAAACACAGTATTCAGACGATTAAGCAGTGCTTCTGTAATCTCTACGTAGATATTGTTTCTCAGATTTCAATGAAATTTGACGAACGACTTCTCTACCATGCAATCTGATTCATTAGTAGTCTGACGTTTCGAAGATTTTCCTATTGTTTCACGGTTTCTGGCAATGAAACGTCTCTGTTCTACGCAATGGAGACTTATTTAATATGGCCAATTTGCCGATCCGTTTGTCTCTGCGGAGGCTACTGGCGCAGCGTGCTGTTATGCTATATGGAAAGCCATACTATCCATGTTTACACATGCGAAACATTGCGTGCTTCAGCTTTCTAGTTTTCATTCCCTGTCATTAATGGTTACGCAAGCATGTAGAGCTTCCTCTAGTTGTTGTTCATGCTCTTCTTCTTAAAGTGGCATTCTTGAAATGACATGGCTGGTATAACTGTGCATAAATAGATCACACCATGCGTCAGCATTTCATAAAAGACAAGATTCGTTCTTGAACCGTTCTCAGTTAAAAACAAAAACATCGTTTTTTCAATATCCGACAGCCAGCCACCAACACGCTGATCGATACCCACATCAAAAGTGATCACAAGTATGGAACGTAATCACATTAATTTATTTTTAAATAACTTTGGCTCTACTGGAGTGATCTCCAAACCTGGATAGGCGAATGCTCGCGGGATCCCGAAGAGGTTTGCCAATTTCTGTCATCAACCGCTAAACTGCAACAGGAATAGCTGTCAGCAACATTCTTTCTAAAGTAGATACATTTGGGATCACAACCGCCGGATTAAAAAATATATCAACGACGCGCATATTGCGAAAATTTCTCCTTGTTACACACCCGGCAAATATTTTAAAATTAATTGGACGTAACCTTCAGGTCGTGAATTTAAATTGACTTAAATTGATAAAAATTATTAATTTCTAAGTTGAGACTGCATACGCAATTAACGGAATTACTAAGTTCCGAGCCATCGACTTGAACCAAATTTTAGTTTTTTCCTTCAAGACACTTTTAACTCCTCGAGCTGCATCCTAGCTCCGGCCTTTTCCCTTCATCTAATAATATACAAGACACAATCTCCCCAACACCGTATTCTAAGTACAAATGTATGGTGCAGTGACAAACTTACATATTGCAATTATTTTATAGCAGTTTATTTTTTCAGAGATTTACCATATTTTATTCTTTTATAATTATACAAACCTTGGTTTGATTTTATCGGCTTTGTTATGCAGTCAAATAAAATATATATTAGAAATATTTAATGTCTTTCTTAAAATAGATTTCCATCCTCCTCACATCCTCCTCCTCCTCCGCGACCGCAGCTACCGCCACCAGCACCACCAGCACCACCACCACCACGACCACTACCACCACCACCACCACCCCCCCCCCCCCCCCACCCCGGAATAGGTCACCCACTGAGAGTCCCCCAGTAGTTAAGCCGGTGAATAACCAGTGCTCACCCGTGTTCCCCCTGCAGTCTCCTGTGGTGGATCCGCTCCTGATTCCACTGCCAGAATGGTCACCGTCAGTCAAAAGACCAGATCGTGACGCCGAGGTCCAAGCCACCACAACCTAAATTTACGGCCACCCCTAAGCCCAAACCTACGCCTAGGGATAAACCCAAAGAGCATAGGTCTTTTTACAAGTTTCGGTTCGTGGTGGATAACAAGAATGAATGGCGCCTTCCTACTCTGAAAAAGAAGATTCTGCTGATTGGGTCTTCAAATTTAGCTCGTATCAATCAGACACCTCATTCAGATATGCAGGTAGCAATCTATCCAGGTGCTAAGATAAACCACATTAGGAATATGGTTAGAAAACACAATGAGGTCTTCCAACCTCAGCGTATCATCCTTAACATCGGAATTAATGATACGGACGAACTTCAGCATGACACCTCCCACATTTGACACCCAGAAATTGGCCTGGGTAGTAATATCATTAACCTGACTGGTTCTACATTGTCTGAAGCAGAAAGATCTTTGCTAATTCTTGGTCTAACATATGTACCAACACCACGGCCCAAAGTCGACATAGATGCCCTTTTAGACAATGGCTTATGGGAAATTGAAGAATTTTCTCACCGTGTAAAATTAGCAGACTTTTTTCGAAATTCCAAGAAAAACAACTTTCTACGTTTTGTTGAAAAAAATGGCTGGGCACCTAACTCGAAGTTGGTTGACCCTGCGATCCCTGATAGTATAAAAGCTATCAAGGCGCGTGTTGAAAATTTAGAATTTCCTAAAAATCATCTAAATTTGTCATATCAAGAACGTTTAGCCTTAACAGGTTTGCGTAACAACAATGACATCATTATAAAGCCTGCTGACAAGGGATCTGCTACTGTAATAATGCGTAAGGATAATTATATTCGTGAAGCGCATCGGCAACTCAGTAATCTGAAACACTACCGCAAATTAGACGAACCACTCTGGCAAAATAATTGTGATAAATTTAATGGAATCCTTCAAGAAATGGCTGACAACAAGGCCATAACGAAAAAGCAGTTTAAATACATTACCGCTAAACGAGATTCAAATCCACGTAAGTTTTACCTTTTGCCAAAAATTCATAAACCTATTGAGTCATGGTCCGACCCTATGATACCACCGGGTCGACCTATTATCTCTGATTGCGGCTCTGAATCTTATCGAATTAGTGAAATTATTGAGTACCACCTACAACCAATTGCGAATAGACATTTCAGCATTTTGAACAACACTGAGGATTTCCTATCCGAGGTCTCCAAAATTTCTGTTCCTCCAAACTCACTCTTGATAACCCTCGACATCGATGCTATGTACACTAACATTGACATCGAAAGGGGTTTGACTTCTGTTCGCAGAGCATTTGATAAATATCCTGATAACAATAGGCCCACTAGCGAAATATTAGCTCTCCTGGAGCTGAGTTTAAAGGGCAATGATTTCGAATTCGCTGGTGAAATCTACCAACAAATCTGTGGATGCGCTATGGTTAAACGATTTAGTCCTAGTTTTGCCAACATCTATGTAGCTGAGTGGGGAGAAGATGCGCTTAACAAATGTCCTAAGCAGCCCTTATTTTACCGCAGTTACCTCGATGATATTTTTATGATCTGGAATCATTCGAGGGAAGAGTTTGATGAATTTTTCACTATTTTGAACAATCATGATCCTAACATCAAACTTAAAGCCAACATCGACCAGTCGTCCGTAGACTTTTTAGACGTTACTCTCTACAAAGGTGTAAATTATAACACGAGTGGGTTTCTTGATTACAAAGTATTCTTTAAGCCCACCGATTCCCATCAACTACTGCATAAGAAATCTTTCCATCCACCTCATACTTTTAAAGGTATTGTCGCTGGTGAAATCTACCAACAAATCTGTGGATGCGCTATGGGTAAACGTTTTAGTCCTAGTTTGCCAACATCTATGTAGCTGAGTGGGAAGAAGATGCGCTTAACAAATGTCCTAAGCAGCCCTTATTTTACCGCCGGTACCTCGATGATATTTTTATGATCTTGAATCATTCGAGGGAAGAGTTTGATGAATTTTTCACTATTTTGAACAATCACGATCCTAACATCAAACTTAAAGCCAACATCGACCAGTCGTCCATAGACTTTTTGGACGTTACTCTCTACAAAGGTGTAAATTATAAGACGACTGGGCATCCTGATTACAAAGTATTCTTTAAGCCCACCGATTCCCATCAACTACTGCATAAGAAATCTTTCCATCCACCTCATACTTTTAAGGGTATTGTCAAATCACAGATTATCCGATTTCACCGAAATTCTAGTGATGGAAAGAATTTTGATTCTGCGTGTTCCACCTTATTTAAAGCCCTCAAACCGAGGGGATATTCAACACGATTTTTGCGCAAAATAAATTCCGAACCTTTACATGATTTGGAAATTATTACTGATAAGGCTGCCAATCAAAAGCCTACGAAAATTCGTCACAATCGTCCGATTATAGGCGTAGGACAATCTCAGAAATGTGGAAAGAAGAGGTGTAAATTAGACCTCTATCTACCTAATCAGAAAACATTTGTCAGTTATCAGAACAAAAGCAAATTCCACCTTCAGTCTAATTTAGATTGCGATTCTAAAAATGTTATCTATTTAATATCTTGCAAATTATGCCAAAAGCAGTATGTCGGTGAAACAAAATGCCCTTTAAGATGGCGAGCAACTAGACACCTTTGCGATAATAGACACGACGAGGACACCAACGTAGCTCAACATTTCAATCTTTCTGGTCATTCTGTCAATAGACACTTTGAAATTATGCCTATTGAGCAACTGCCTCTTTCTGCTACGGCCGAAGAAACTGATAAACAAAGAAAACTTCGAGCATCATTTTGGATTAAGCAACTGAAAACAAAATGGCCGAGAGGCATACA
This sequence comes from Chaetoderma sp. LZ-2023a, assembly GCA_034401795.1. NCBI lineage: Eukaryota > Metazoa > Mollusca > Caudofoveata > Chaetodermatida > Chaetodermatidae > Chaetoderma > Chaetoderma sp. LZ-2023a. Next base: position 66,298,769 of record CM067375.1, read on the forward strand.
TGTGGACCCTGACTTGCTTATAAACGTGAAATTATTCCATTCAGTTTAACATACAATCGAAAAAATGTTGAAATTTCTGAAATTTTGAAAGATGAATATCATAAATTGCAGGATAAAATGAAAGAACCTCTCAATTTGTGTCCAGTGATAGCCTTTAAGAAAAACTCCAATCTACCTGACATCTTGGTTAAATCGACATTAACTCTTCAAAAACCTTCAGAATGAATGATATATATTATTCATGTTTTATAGGCCATACCGCCTCTATCAAACAAACATAACACATCTCAGACAATAAAATAAATAAAAAATATCTCCCAACCTTGGGAGATCCTGAGCCAGTGCGTTTAATCATATAACCACTACCACCAACGCACCACCACCACCACCATCACGACCACCACCACGGCCACCATCCCATCACCACCAACACCACCACCACCAACACCACCAACACCACCAACACCACCAACACCACCAACACGACTACCACCACCATCATCACCGCCACGCCACCACGACCACCAGCCCATCACCACCACCACCACCATCACCACCAACATCATCAGCAGCAGCAGTACTGTAGCAGCGGCTGCAGGCGAAGCAGCAGCAACAGCAGCAGCAGCCCTACCACCATGACCACCACCAACAACCACGACATGAGCATTACCACCACACTTTGCCAAACTAAATTATTCGAAGCACTTGACTGCAATCCAGAAACGAAACATACAATTCGTTAACAGCCGTGTAGAGGTCTTAAGGGCCAAGGTCCGTATCCTGCCCAGCCTCCACGTGTCTGAATTTCAGGTGGTTGAGGACAACATCCACTGGACTGAGTGCACAGCAAATAAAATGTATAATAGTTGGTTATCGCACCTTAATTTAAACTAACTACGGGTCAGGGTACTAACCACCCGGAAATTGGCCTGGGTGGTAATATCGTTAACCTAACTGGTTCTACATTGTCGGAAGCAGAAATATCTTTGGTAAATCTCGGTCTAACATTCGTACCAACACCACCGTCCAAAGTCGACATAGATGCCCTTTTAGATAATGGCTTATGGGAAATTGAAGAATTTTCTCACCGTGTAAAATTAGCAGACTGTTTCGAAATTCCAAGAAACACAACTTTCTACCTTTTGTTGAAAAAACTGGGTGGGCACATAACTCGAAGTTGGTGGACCCTGCGATCCCTGATGGTATAAACGCTAGCAGGGAACGTGTTGACAATTTAGAATTTCCTAAAAATCATCAAAATTTGTCATGTCAAGAACGTTTGGCCTTAATAGGTTTGCGTAAAAACAATGATATCGTTAAAAATCCTGCTGACAAGGGATCTGCTACTGTAATACTGCTTAAGGATACTTATATTCGTGAAGCGCATCGGCAACTCAGTAATCCGAAACACTACCGCAAATTAGACGAACCACTCTGGCAAAATAATTGTGATAAATGTAATGGAATCCTTCAAGAAATGGCTGACAACAAGGCCAAATCGAAAAAGCAGTTTAAATACCTTACTGCTAAACGAGATTCAAATCCACGTACGTTTTACCTTTTGCCAAAAATTCATAAACCTATTGAGTCGTGATCCGACCCTATAATACCACCGGGTCGACCTACTATCTGTGATTGGGACTCTGAATCTTATCGAATTAGTGGAATTATTGATTACCACCTACAACCAATTGCGAATAGACATTTCAGCGTTTTGAACAACACTGAGGATTTCCTATCCGAGGTCTCCACACTTTCTGTTCCTCCAAACTCAGTCTTTGTCACCCTCGACATCGATGTTATGTACACAGACATTGACATCGAAAAGGGTGTGACTTCTGTTCGCAGAGAATTTGATAAATATCCTGATAACAATAGGCCCACTAGCGAAATAATAGCTCTCCTGGAGCTGAGTTTAAAGGGCAATGATTCCGAATTCGCTGGCGAAATCTACCAACAAATCTGCGGATGCGCTATGGGTAAACGGTTTAGTCCTAGTTTTGCCAACATTTATGTAGCTGAGTGGGAAGAAGATGCGCTTAACAAATGTCCTAAGCAGCCCCTATTTTACCGCGTTACCCCGTTGGTATTTTTATGATCTGGAATCATTCGAGGGAAGAGTTTGATGAATTTTTCGCTATTTTGAACAATCACGATCCTAACATCAAACTTAAAGCCCACATCGACCCGTCGTCCATAGACTTTTTAGAGGTTACTCTCTACAAAGGTGTTAATTATAACACGAGTGGACTTCATGATTACAAAGTATTCTTTAAGCCCACCGATTCCCATCACCGAAGTTCTAGTGATAGAAAGAATTTTGAATATGCATGTTCCACCTTATTTAAAGCCCTCAAACCGAGGGGATATTCAACACGATTTTTGCGCAAAATAACGTCCGAAACTTTGTATGATTTGGAAACTATTACTGATAAGGCTGCCGATCAAAATCCTACCAAAATTCGCCACAACCTCCCGGTTATAGGCGTAGGACAATCTCTGAAATGTGGAAAGAAGAGGTGTAAATTAGACATCCATCCACATAATCAGAAAACATTTGTCAGTTATCAGAACAAAAGCAAATTCCAACGTCAGTCTAATTTAGATTGCGATTCTAAAAATGTTATCTATTTAATATCTTGCAAATTATGCCAAAAGCAGTATGTCGGTGAAACAAAATGCCCTTTAAGATGGCGAGCAACTAGACACCTTTGCGATATTAGACACGACGAGGACACCAACGTAGCTCAACATTTCAATCTTCCTGGTCATTCTGTCGATAGACACTTTGAAATTATGCCTATTGAGCAACTGTCTCTTTCTGCTACGGCCGAAGAAACTGATAAACAAAGAAAACTTCGAGAATCATTTTGGATAAGCAACTGGAAACAAAATGGCCGAGAGGCATACACCTGGACCCTGGTCTTGCTGATCAACGTGAAAATGTTGAAATTTCTGAAATTTTGAAAGATATATATCATAAATTGCAGGATAAAATGAAAGAACCTTCTCAATTTGCGTCCAGTGATAGCCTTTAAGAAAAACTCCAATCTACGTGACATCTTGTTTAAATCTAAATTAACTCTTCAAAAACCTTCAGAATGAATGATATATATTATTCATATTTCATAGGCCATACCGCCTCAATCAAACACACATAACAAATCTCAGGAAATAAAATAAATACAAAATATCTCCCATCCTTGGGAGATCCTGAGCCAGTGCGTTTAATCATATAACCACCACCACCAACACCACAACCACCTCCTCCGCCATCCCACCCACGACCAGCACCTTTTTCAACACCACCACCACCACCCGAACCACCACCACCACCACCACCAGCACCACCACCACCACCACCCACCACCACCACCACCACCACCAACAACAACAACAACAACAACATCAACAACAGCAGCAGCCCCCCACCCCCGACACTCACCCACACTCACCACCACCACCACCACAATCACTAGCAGTAGCAGTACTGTAGCAGCTGCAGCAGGAGAAGCAGCAGCATCAACAGCAGCGGCACTACCACCGCGACCACCAACTACAAGCCCGACATGGCCACTGCCAGCACAACCGCCGTCCCCACCACCACCGCCACGACTACCACCACCACCACCGCCACTCCACCACCACCACCACCACCAACAACAACAATAGTGGCAGCAGCAATACTGTGGTAGCAGCAAGAGCAGCAGCACTACCACAACCACCACCACCTCTGCTATGACAACTGCCAGCACCATCAGCACCATCAGCAACACCAGCACCACCACCAGCCACCACCAGGCACCGCCACCACTACCGCCACCGCGACCATCTTACTGAATGTCTCATGGATGCGACTTCGCAGATTGCCATCTACAATATGACCCACTCGGATGTTTCTGTCGACGCCCATGACTTCTTATTATTTGAGGCGATCGGCTATGATGGGAAATACACGGATTAAATTGTGAGCTATATAACTTGACATACTGGACTGCTGAAGTAGCGCGGATTGCCATGTCGGGTACAAACCGGACCAGTCTATCTGGGTACGGAACATCCCCATCTGGGATGCTCCAAACTCGACCCCTGGGCAGCCCAAGATAAGCACGCATAGCTATACAATAGAGGCCCATACTAGCATAGTCCGTGAAATGGCCCGGTGCGCATGCGCGGCCATGAGAGATATCCTACATACGCGCGTTAGCGTGTGAAGGATGACAACTTATCTATATACTTTGCCTGATAACCTAAATCGGTTGAAAAAGGCCCATCCTAGCTTTTCTTGGTAGAAATCATTACCAGAATTTAACGAGGATTGCAATACTTTTTACTGAATTAAAATCGGTGCGGAACTGGCAGGTGTCATAAAATATAAACGAAGCTCTAACTAAAAGAGACATGGCCATAGTGCATGTGTTGGTACGGTGAGGGCCAGCGATTGCGTGGTCAACTCTCATATCTCGTATGTAACGCGGGCGTTGATCGGGCATGTCTCGCTGGTGTGGCGTCACCATTTAGTACTAAAGGAGCTCTCAAACTTCGATCGACAGACAGTCAAAGGTGGGCACGGTCCGAGTGGGAACGAACCAAGTGCTAACTGCGTAGAGCTCGCGTTCTTGCAATCCACACCAATGCAAGGCAGATCAGTCAGGTTCCCAACAGGACAACCACGCTCCGCATTGCAAGTTCAGTTTTTTAATACTCCCAGAAAAGATATCATCTGGGGTAATCAAGCAATTTAAAGAAAGGTGTCGCATGACCAACAACTTCAGAGGGGCCTTACCTGCCCTACGGTGTGGCCCTTTGGCTGCACCTAACATACAAACCAGTATGTAGGACGTTTGGTGTTCGTTGATATCTCGCCAGATCAGCCGTACCACGTCGAAATAGTGGTGACGGACAATGCACGTGTCTAGTGTTCCAGTTTAATGTATTGACCACAGTCCAGATAAGGGCATTGATTTAAACGCCGCCGCTAGAGCTAAGCGACGCGGAGCGTCTTGTGCCTCCAAGCCCAGCCTTCGTTATAAGGAAGGCATCTTCCAAATCTGCACCAAGTACGGTGAAATAAACATCGCGGTAAATTAGACTTTATAAAATATGTGCGGATGTCTATGAGCCATCAGAAATAACTTTCTACTTCACCGTTCCTGAGTATGAGCCACATTAGTCAGAAGCCTGCGGCCAAACGCCAAGCAGGAACTACAGAGTCATGCCTGCCCGCACCCCACTTTTCTGACGTGTCAACAACATGTGACGCATATTGAACTTTGTACTGATGACTAATAGGTGCGCCACATACATCAGATTTAAATTCCTTTTATTTTCTCACATACTGATGACTAAAAGGTACCATAAGGTCGGGTGCAACATCCATCACTATTTTTACAGTATATAATTATTTTTATTTAATGAGTGCTGATGACTAACAGCCACGGCAAGGTCGGATGTGACTTCATCGTTCATTGTACTGTATACAATCTTGATGCGGCAGTAGCCATCTACGTTTACTATTTACTAGGTAGTTGTTATTATTCTTACAAAAATACGTGGAACGCACTTGGGTTAGGTTACACTATACAGCATCAACAAACACATCAACTTGTCTCTCCCCACACCAACAATTTTTCACTACGGTCGCAGCTCGTGCTCACACCATAAGCATGACATGCGGTCACTGAACCTAACTATGATAGCTTTAATAGGATGGGTTAAAAGTAGCCAGAGGCATCCACTCACGTGTTTTATGTAAAGCCTCTTTCCCGAGTGCTGCAGTTCCATCATACACACGCACCGACAATTTCAGTAACTGACCACTCACTTAAGGCTGCCTAGATATTTTATACCAGTAGCTCTCTCTTCTCCGACCATCTGGCCTATTAATTGTCTGGGCCTCCCTCCGCCGCATTGGTTAGGGTTGACTTAAGGAACCATTGGGGTTTCTTGGCAGTCAGATTCAAGGTGTCGATGACCACTCACTTCCCTCTGTATCCTCTGTTATCTAAGCCTTTTTGTCAAAGTAGGAATCACTGCGAAAATATAATTATTGTAGACTGACCCAGCAGTGTGTTCTTTTGGGCAACTTTCCTTACTCCTAAACTTGGTAAACGTTATCTCTAGTGACCCGATCTCACATGGTCCACTCTCGAACCTCTAGGTAACGGATAAAAACACAGATCGCCTCCTAACACGAAGGTGGCTGCGTGCGACCTTCGAACCATCCACGCCTTCACAGGAAGGTCACCATAGTGGGATATATGTTGGTGTCTCCACACCATAAAGGGATACGTGCTTTCTCATGCGTGTGTAATGTAACTTGTCCTTATCTTGTTATGTGTGTCTGTGCTCTGGTATGCAGAGGCATCGCGCATAGGTTCTGAAACTACCACCCGACAAAATGTACACGTTGTCAGTCTGAGGGGAGATGCTCCATGGCAGTGCTCGAGATAGATGTCGAGCATCCTCGCCAAGAAGGCTTTCTTGTTAAAGCTAAGTAAGCACTAAGCCACTTGCGGCCTAAAATTTGTATCGGGACATAAAAACTAAATGATAGGTTAGATCCATAATGATTATGAAGGCCCGTAGAAATACAGCAGTAACTACCAAAACAGTATCCTTAACTTGCAAGAGTGAAAAACGTGAAAAAGGTGCTGAAATCCTCAGAAATCATCCACCCAACCGTCACGTAAAACAGTGTACATTACAACGCCAAATAATTACATTAGCAGTGATTCATTTTCTCATCTTTATCATTGTTTAAATAGGAGATTGGCCATTTTTGTATGCATTTTCCTATGCCAGAGGCCTGCGCGAGGCACTTTCCTCTTGCAACCAATAATTATTGACCAGCCTAAGGCTGCTATAGTTTATATTAAACCAGCCAAGTAGTCACGCTAGGACCCTCCCTCATAGGGATACCTTTCAGAATATGCCAATTGAAGATCGGTTGTGTACCTCTGGCGATATACAGAACAACTAACACCATTTCGTTTCTATGTGCATATACTTATAATAAAGCAGCAAACGAGTACGATTGTTTCACGCTTTGATATTCCTTTCCGGATTTGTCTCAACTCTCCATTTAACTCATGGAATAAATTGTCACACTGGTAATATGAACAGCTGGGATGATACGATGATGTTCAACTTCTGCGGCAATGGCCGCATGTCCCCACTGGAACGTGATCATTCCACCGACTCTAGAGGTCGTTTTTTATGGACACCAGAGATGTGCGGAGTACCCTCGCAATCCCTGTGGTCAGCTAACTAGCAGCATCTGGCTGACGTACCACACGGGTGCGATTCAGAACGAGAGGATGATTCTCTGGGGTGATGCATATCCCTGGAAGCTACAAGTGGTACCTTATGTGCCGCTCGACGAAGGGGGCAACAATAGACTTCATACCAATACGACCGCCCTGTGAATCAGTGGCCACCTGGCCTAGTAACTGTATGGGCCTCCCTCTGCCACATTGGTTAGGGCTGACTTAAGAAACTATTGGGGTCCCTGCGGTCAGAATCAAGGTGTCGATGACATACACACTCATAGGCCTGCATCGACAAGTGAACCATATGTTAACAACATGTATTCTCGAAGCCTCTGCGTCTCCCTAGGCCAGTCCCATAGTCCTAGCCAGTGAAGAAGGTTGAATCTTTATGGTTTTGTATTGACTGCCGCCCCTCCCCCCCTAAATCATCTGATGTGTATCCATTACCCTATATAGATCAGGCTTTAGATTCGTTATACAGAGCCAATGGTTCTGTACTCTTGATCTTGCAAGTGGCTTCTGGCAAGTAGCCATGAACGAGGCAGATCGTGAAAAGACTGCATTCGTCTGCAGAGATGGCCTGTTTCAATGCCGTAAACTGCCTTATGCTTGTGCAATGCTCCAGGAATTTTCGAACGTCTCATTGAACCAGCACTAACTACTTTAGAGTGGGAAATGTGTTATATAGACGACGTAATATTCTTTGGCTCTTCGTTTGAGCTAATGCATTTCCAAACTGTACACTTAAAGCTCAACCCCAAGAAGTGCCATTTCTTTGGGAACAGCGTCGAATTTCTGAGGCACGGCATATCTGCTGATGGATTGGCTACACAACCCACAAGAACCTGTGCTATAGCAGCATGGAAGGCTCCTACCTCACTCACGAATACTAGGAGCTTCCCAGACCTCTGCCAGTTCTATTGCCGGTACATCCGTCACGTTACTGAGATTGCATTCCCATTATTCCAAATCACTGAAAAGAATAGGCCATTTGAGTGGACGATTGAGCGTCAGGGTTCCTTCAAGTCGTTGAAAGAACAATAGACATGTTTCCAAATTCTTAGTCACCCAACCCCTAACTTCGATGCCATCCTGGACACTGATGTGTCTGCTTATGCAATAGGCACTGCTCTATCACAGGTGACAGAAGATGGAACTGAATAAAACTTAGAAACGGTACACGACCACCAAAAGAGAAGTATTGGCCGCAGTTTATTTCGCCAAGTATCACAAACACTTTCTGTACAGATACCCTTTCATATTGCGTACATACCATGCCTCACTACGCTGCCTCATGAACCGTAAGAACCCCGAAGGTTAGGTAGTGAGTGGGTAGGAATCCCTGCAGGCCTATAACTTCAATGTTGTTCATTTATCCGGCAAGTTGCATGAAAATGTTGACGCCTTAAGTAGAAACGGACCCAAGGATGAAAAAAAAGTGGCCACCACCACGACACACGACATACAGCCGGTTCTCACATTTCCAGAGTTGCGGTGTGCAGACTGGGATGCGGAGAAACTCGCTCAACAATAGGCAACATATATATAAACGTGGATCGAGGACGGAGTGCACCCGCCTAAGGAATCTATCACTCCCTTGTCTACCATGGCTAAATATTGCTATCAAAGACATGAGGAGTGCCATGTGCACGATGGTATTCTTTATATCAATAACCGTACAGTAATTCCCGAGCATTTCCGAGTCATGATTTTAGAACAACTACATGACAACACTGGACAGTTAGCCGTGGAAAGGACTGTTGAATGGATAAAACAGAGATTCTACTTGATACATATACGTCACAGTATGAAGACATGAGCGGCCAAATGTGTGCCTCTCAGCGCCGTTCTGTTGGCCAGCACCACACCACACCATTACAAATTAAAATCGTAGGTGCACCATAGGAGCGAGTGCCTATTGATGCGCTCGGACCAATGAATATGGTGAATGAAGGAAATAAATACATCCTCCTACTCGAAGACTATTTTACGAAGTTGGTAGACGCATTTGCTTTGCCGGACCAAGAGCCGTCCACAATTGCGGAGGTACTGGAAAGCAATGTCTTCTGCCATTTTGGTATGCCCCATGAGTTACACTCCAACCAAGGTAGCAATTTTGAGAGTTGCCTGATCTCCCAACACTGCAAATTGTTTCATATAGTCAAAACATGCATGACACCGTACCATCTGCGCGGCTACGACATGATAGAGAGGTTCAACATAATTTGTGCACTCATGCTGACTAAAGAAACACACCTTGATTGTCGTGACTGGGATCTTTGGCCCCCTTATGTACTCCTGGCATATTGACCTTCTACACATACCAGCACAGGCTATTCTACTGCTCGGTTAATGTTAGGCCTTACCCCTGGAACTGGCCATGCCTAGGATTCCTGGGGAAATAAACTCACCCTCTCTATATGTAGAACTCATACGACAGCAGATAACGCAGGCGCATTAGCCACTTGAAGAAACTCTATCCACTGTGCACCAGCGCCAGAAAACCTGGCATGATCGCCGTGTACATGGAGACATATATGGGGTTGGAAAAATGGTTTGGGTTCATGATGCACGGCGTTCTGCAGACGTGCCTAGTAAACTGAGTTACCAGTGGAAAGGCCCCCTATGTGATAGTAGGTAAGAAGTCGGACATGATCTACCAAATCTCCGCCTTGGATAGCCTGCCCTCATTCATCCACTTCGATCAGCTTAAACCTTGTGCTGGGGGCACCCCAGTGCCTGAGCTCGGGCTGGGCGACACGCACAAGACTGGTACCCAGACACGTGTCTCTCCGGAGACAAGTATTCCCAATGGTAGCCCAGTGGAGTGTGATGTCAGTTCGACCCCTCGCCTACCAAGCCAGGAGTTTGGTGAACAAATGACTAACGCTGAGGACGATGACGAGCCAGGTATTCGCCCTCTCCCTCCTCAGATCCGGTCTACTAGGTCTGATAAACCGTATTTGAAGAGCTTTTCATGTGTGCTGTCCAAGGGGAAGGATGAAAAAGTTGTTCCCCCCTTCTTCCCAAACCCAACTGTTCCATGCTATTACCCCAATTACAGAGTTGCCCACGCGGAGGCTGAAGCTGTCTCAAGCCAGAGGGCCTCTTGTGGGGTGGAGCATATAATATGTAGCATGGAAGTGAATATGTTTGATGAGACCTTGGTCTGTTCTAGTAAACAGGAGAACCGAATAACTCGGCGTACCTCCCATACCAACACCAAAATCGATAGGACAGTCATCACAATCTATAAAAGGAAGGAATCGTGCACGGAAACTTCATCTTCCCGACAAATTCAACGCAAGGGAAAATCATCGGCATCAGACCTCTTTGGTGTTGTAATCAAATTCCGCTTTATATTCAGCTATACTTTTTCTTCTTCTTCTTATTATTATTATTTATGTGTTAGTAAAAGTCAGAAAGGTTAAACAGTTAGCTCTAGCTTGTGGTAAACCTACACGCTATGGCCTGATGTCATTGGCAGAAGATTCAATGTTGTCGGCGAGTTCCGATGAAGAACCATCCCCTCCTTGGCAAGGGATAACCAAACGATTTCAGTGTACTTGGTCACCTGACGGTGACACTCCTTGTCAGAAAGGATTTTTGCGGAACTCTGATCTTAGACTTCATTATGATCGCGACCATCTTCGTCAATGCGCGTATTGCTGTTACTGTGATTATTTGTGCACCTCACCACCATACGGAACCACACACGCTATCGTAACATAAACACTGGGTAGCTGTGGTAACATTAAGACCAGGCGAAGAATACCAGGAGTAGGCAGTTCTAGGTCCCAGATTCGTAACCCGACCACCGGTTCATGTTATTTCTACTGTGAAATCCATTAAGGAGTCAATGGCATGGGCCAAATGGACCGCTTGAAAGGAGAACAACACATTACAATCATCTGCACTGGCAAAAGCCAAGCCGATATCCGTTTCTGAAGACAGTGCAGACCTTATACTTATGGATCCGGAATTAAGTGGGGAAAGCATGGTCACCACACCGCCATTAACCCACTATAGTGCAGCTCACACACATTACAACCCTCACCACAACCACACTGCACATCACAGGCACCACATGATCCGTGCAGACACACCCAGCAGTAAGAAAGCCTATCATTCCATGTAAAGTATATTCCGGATGGAAACGAGGTGCAGAACATTCTCTAGACATTTTACCAGTGCCTCGGATCATCACGAGCAAATTAATGCTTCCAGCGAAGCAATGAAAGAAGGCATCCGCCACCATGCCTAATACGGACAGCATTCCCAGCACATCACCAGACAGCACCGTGACCATTCCAGGCTCCACCACCTTCCGCGACAAAACCTATCCTTACAATCACGATTGCAACCACAGCACCGACAACACGACCACTGCATCATCCACCACCGCATCTTCAACAGTAACTACGACAGCCATAACTACCGCAATCGTCAGCACAACATCCACCACCATGAGCTCCAGGATCGTCACTACTAGCTTCATCACCTCAACACCGCGAACGTCCAGCCACACCACCACGACAGCACTACAGTTAACCAGCCAACAGACACTTTCTGCATCATCATCATCATCAGCCAGTGATCCTACCATCTCCTACACGGACACCTCCACAGCCCGCACTCATCAACCGTGAATCACTTTCGTAGACCGAGCGACACAAACTTGTTGGACCATTTCCAGACCAAATGTTTGAAAAGATAGCTTAAATATATAAAGTAGGAATGATCTGATAAGCATAATTACACCGGCTGTGTTATTTTTATTATTATTATTATTATTATTATTATTATTATTATTATTATTATTATTATTAATATTATTATTATTATTATTATTATTATTATTATTATTATTATTATTATAAATTTATGCTTTTCTTATTCTTATAAATTTTTTTATAAAATTGAAACCAATCCCCACTAAAGTCATTCTGCGTAGCTATGCTATTACACAGCTACGCCTCACAACATATGTATATGTCGCAGCTTACTATTCTATAAATACGCCGTATGCGGTGTGCGGATATAGTATACCGCAATACGATATTTTGTGGTCATGTTGTCCCAGCAGTTAGCTTGGTCTGCCTGACACATATTATATCATTATTATCGTAATATTGTTCTTATTATTTTTCAACTTGCTTATGCTTGAGGGGCGACGAGACTAAAAGGGGCACACTATATATATATATATATATATATATATATATATATATATTTTTTTTTCTATACATTCTGTTTTTGTATAATCTCTTAGAAACTGTATATAAATAAGTCACGGGGCGTTGGAGCCTGGACGTTCTCGGACGGGGATTAATTTCCCGTGACAAGAGAACGGTCTCGCGAGCTATTGTTGTAGCTTAATCTTGGTAATACAATAACAACTTAGCACGCACTACACAGAATACAAAAAAGAGAAGAAGGCATGAACAAATAACAACCAGGCCAAAATCAAAATAAAAGGTGTGCCTCCCTCCCCCACCTGTGCACGTCTCTTTGCCTATCTCTTATGAATACGTACCTCACACGTCCTCTCTCCTCTTGGATACACGCCTACCCGAGAAGTCTATAATTCTGGCCTAGCGTACACCTTGTGGCAAGCGATCTGCGGTGCGGTATCGTCTGGCCCAGCTGCCAAACTAGGAGGGGGTGGGGGAGTTGGTGTAACCCTGTCGGGTACAAACTGGCCCATACTATCTGGGTACATACTGTCCCGATCTTGGAAACTCGATACCAACCCCCCCCCCCCCCCCACCCACCGGATAGCCTAAGATACGCATGTATAGCCAGATAATAGAGGCTCAGAATAGAATTGTCCGTGAGATGATGCATTGCGCATGCGCGGACATGAGAGATATCTTACATACACGCTTTAGCATGTGGAGAATAGCAACTTATGTAAATACTTTGCCTGATAACCTAAATCTGTTAAAAAGGCCGATCCTCGCTTTTCATGTTTTCATTAGCAGCATTGAACGAGGATTCCAATACTCTTTACAGAATTAAAATCAGTCTAGAACAGGCGGAGATATCATACAATATATACACACTATTTTGAAACTCCAGCTAAAAGAGGCATCGTGATTGCGCACGTGTTAGTTGGGTAAAGGCCAGCACTCACGTGGTCAGGGATCATACCTCGTATGCAACGCGTGTGCTGATTGGGCATGTCTCACTGGTTTGCCATCACCATTTAGTATAAAAGGAGCTCTCAAACTTCAATCGAGAGACAGTCGGAGGTGTGCCCGGTCCGAGTGGGAACGAACCAAGGGCTAACTGCGTAGAGCTCGCTTCTGTAATCTACGCCAATGCAAAGCAGATCAGCCAGGTTCCCCCCAGGACAACCACGCTCCGCAAGTTAAGTTTTTGAATACTCCCAGAAAAGATATCACTGGAGAAAATCAATCAATTTAAAGAAATGTTTCCCATGGCCAACAACTTCAGAGGGACCTTTACTGCGTTGTGGCCCCTTTGGCCGCAAGTAACATCCACACCAATATGTAGGACATTTGGTGTTCGTCAATCTCTCGCCAGATCTGACGAACCATGTCGAAATAGTTGTGACGAACAATGCACGTGTCTAGTGCTCCAGTTTAAGGTTTTGACCGCAGTCCAGATAAGGGCATTGCTTTACAGGTCACAAGCCCTAAGCGGCGCGGATGATCTGGTGCCTCCCATCATGAATCCCGCATTATATATCTACAAGCCCAGCCTTCATTATGAGGAAGGCATATTCCAAATCCGCATCAAGTACGGTGAAATAAACATTGCGGTAAAATAGACTTTATAAAATATGTGCAGATGTCTATGAGCCATCAGAAATAACTTTCTTCGTCACTGTTCCTGAGTATGAGCCGCATCCGTCAGACGCCTGTGGCCAAACGCCAACGAGGAGCTACAGAATAGTGCCAGCTCGCACCACACTTTTGTGACGTGTCAACAACATGTGGTGCTTATTGAACTTTGCACTGATGACTAATAGGCGCACCGCATACATCACATTTAATTACTTTCATTTTATCACTTACTGATGGCTAAAAGGTACCATATGGTCTGATGTGAACTCAATCAGTATTTTTACTGTATATAATTATTTTCATTTAATGAGTGCTGCAGACTAACAGGCAGCGTAAGGTCGGATGTGACCTCGTCGTTCAATGTACTGTATACAATTGTAATGCAGCAGTAGCCCTCTAAGTTTACTATTTAGTAGATAGTTATTATTATTGTTATAAAAAATACCTGGACCGCATTTCACTTAGTTTACACGATACAACATCAACAAGCACATCACCTTGCCACTCCATACAGCAACACTTTTTCACTAAGATCTCTGCTCGTGCTCACAGTGTGAGTACGACATGAACCCGCTAAACCTAGCTATGATAGCTGAATAGGGTAGGTTAAAAGTAGCTCGGGATAACCACTCACCTGAAGGAGACTGTTTTATGTAAAGCCTCTTTCCCGAGTGCTGCGGCTCCGTCATACATGCGCACCAGCAATTTCAATAACTGGCCACTTACTTCTATATTGGTAGCTGTCTCTGTCTTGCTACGCTCGCATATTCATTGTCTGGACCTCCTTCCGCCGCATTGGATAGGGCTGATGTAAGACACTATTGAGGTTTCTTGGCGGTCAGAATAAAGCTGTCGATGACCATTCACTCCCAGGTGTATATTTGGATACCTTCTAGCTAAACCTTTTTGCCAATGTAGGAATCACTGCGAAAATCTCAGTATTGTAGCCTGACCCAGCAGTGTATTATTTTGGGCAACTTTCCTTAATCCTAAACTAGGTAAACGTTAGCTCCAGGGAGCGGATCTCACATGGTCCACTCTCGAAACCATAGGTGGTGGACAAAGACATAGATCACCACATAACTCAAAGGGGACTTGTTGCGGCCCCCACCCCGACCCGCACGCCTTCACAGGAAGGTCACCGTAGTTGGATATCTGTTTCTTTCTCCGCACCATAAATAGATATGGGCGTTCTAATGCTTGTATACTGTGACTTGTTATTGTCTTGTTATGTGTGGCTGTGCTGCAGTATGCAGAGGGATCGCGCATCGGTTCTGAAACTACCAGCTGAGAATATGTATACGCTGTTGGCCTGAGGGGAGATGCTCGATCACGGTACCAGAGATGGGCGTCGAGCATACTCGCCAAGACGGCTTTCTCGTTAATGTTACGTAAGCACTAAGCCACTTGTACCCTAAAATCTGTATCAAGACGTAAAAGCTAAATGATAGATTAGATCAATTAAGAAGGCCAACAGAAATAAAGTGGCAACTGCTAAAACAAATAACAAGACAGTAACAAGTCACATTACACACGCATTGGAACCTTACATAAGGTGACGGTGCTGAATTCCTCGGAAATCATCCACCCACCTTCACGTAAAACAGCGTGCATCACTAAACCAAATAACTACACTAGGATATATTCATTTTCTCACCCTTAGCATTGTTTGACTAGGTCAGTGGCCCTTTTTGCCATTTCTCTTCCTCCGTTTCAGCGTTGTATGCATTTTCCCGTGACAGAGGCCCACGCGAGGGACTTTCCTCTCACGACCAATACTTAGTGGTGTGCCTGAGGCTGTTATAGTTTATATTAAACCAGCTAATTACCCCCCCCCCCCCCCTCCCACCCCACCGCCCTCCACCCCCACCCCAATCGTCATGTATCGCTCACCTGGGTCAAACGCTTTTGAAATGTCATCACCTGTAAGTAGAAACTTAAAGTGTGCATGATACGACTGGTATAACTTTGCATAAATAGATCACACATGTGTCAATATTTCTTGAAATACACTTATTCGCTTGACACGTTCTCAGTTAATAAGAACAATTACTTTTCAATATCTGACAACCTGCCACCAACGCGCTGATCGATTCCCAACTAAAAATGCACTACCCGTATGGGGGCGTAATCACGCTATTTTCTTTGCTCAGATGGTTCTTTTAAGACCAAATTAGAGTAAGTTACCCTGGTTAACAAAAAGCGTATTAAGCAGAAAAAATTGTGCTTGGCCAAATAAATAATATCGCGTGTACCAAAGATGATTTCGGCAACATTTCTTCCGATATCGCCCTTGTTTACTCTTGATTCATAGACACGGCTATGCTAGCCATAACGGGAGTGACCTAGACATAGGTCATATAGATATAGGTGGCCAATCGATTGCCGGAAGTGAACAAGTCGAAATCATGATTTCCGTTTTGCCCGTTTTCGAATTTGCATTTCTTGTTTTTTTGTTACTGTATGCTCGCACAATTTCTATGCTGGAGACGGATTTTGATTGTACTTCAACTATGTCATACACATGGCTATTAAAATTATGTTTCCATAGCGACTTTAAGGTCTTGGTCAGAATTGTAACAAGAACAAGGATGCATCCTACCAATTGGTCCACTTTTTCTTGAGAACAAGACATTTTAAATTTCATATTTTCTTAGCATGGATGTTTTTGGCAGGAAAAGAAGTAATACGATAGCCAAACGTGCTACATATTGATTGTTTCAAGGAGGCCATGTTTTTGATGTATCAGCTTCGCTTGAACAATCCGTACTTGGCATTAGTCCCCAATGATATCATCCAAACTTCGGCACTATCTGTTCAGTGATTTCAAGATGGTCGCCGAAGCATTTGGTCAATCAAGTTCCCCTGAACAAACTCGCTTAAGCTATTGCCATATATGATGATCCATATGTTTTGAATTGATCGCCTAAACGGCCTAATCGGTTTCGGAGAAAAAGACATTTATACACATCAAAGATAGCCACCATCCGATTTGGCTGATCGGCTACGTTTGAAGATCGCCATGGCATAAGGATGCTTCCTGCCAAAGCGGGCCTACTATTTCTTTTGAATGAGAATTTTGGCGGGAACACTTTTTAGATCAGGAATGCCGCCAAAACCGTTTATACGATAAGAAATTGAAATCACCATACTCAAAAACATATTTAAGCCCAATATTCTCATTACAATCCATCAAATACAAAATTATATGTAGCCGCCAAACACGCTACATCTTGATTAGTTCATGGCGGTCATGTTACTTTACGAATTAATTTCCCTTTGACACACTTTAATGGCCCTTATCATATCTCCGAAATTTCTGGTTGATAGATTCAGTGGTTCTGGAGTTGTTTTCGCGAAAGGTAGGTCATCCAAGATGGCCGCCGAAGCATGTTGTCAATCAAGTTCCCTCTGACAAACTTGCTTCATCTGTTGCCGTAAATGATCTTTCGTTAACTTTCAATCGATACGCTACACTTTTTAACAACTTCTATAGAAATTGGCCAAAGTCCAAGATGACCGCCGGCCAAATTGGCCAAACAGTTTCGTTTGAACTAATTTGGAACTGCATGCCTTAAGAATATATCATGCTAAATATAGTTGAAATCCGCCTCGTGGTTCTTGAGGAGTTGCTTACAAAGTGAGCTAAACAGATAACAAACAAAATGAAAACACCAATAAAAGACAAAGCCTATGTAATGAGAGTTATGATGTTATAGGGAATACAGACAATAGAGTAACATGATTTCGAAATCATATAAAGCTAGAAGGGGATAATTATGCTTTAATGAGAAAGGGTGGAAACTATAGGAAAGTTAACTGTACACACACAGCTACTAACATGTTCATTCATTGATATGCATACTATAACATAGCTGCAATAACTGCTTGTTAGTACTATAGGAATCCAATCTGTTACTCAAATATATGACGTACTAATGAGTTACGTCACATGCAGGTTGACGCCACAGTAAATTATTTCATGAACGACGTATCTAAGTCCGTCATTAACGCATACTCGTCCATACAGCTGTGTGGATTGTATGGCTTTACTACCTCGTAATCATTATGTAGAATATGTTGATACATGACGATGTATTGTCTTCACTAATCTACATTGTGTTAACTACTTTGATACTAATTTGACTAGGCGCTGCTGCTGCTGACACAATCAGCAAAAGGCTCCCTAAAATTAATCTCATATTCAACTGGTTAGCTGTACAGATACCATAAAATTGGGATTCTGGTAATCCTAGATTCAAAGGGCATAAATGCCATAAATAGATCCCAACACGCTCAAAGCATAAGCCAAGTATGACGACCGGGCGGTCGCTAAAAGTGGAGTAATACATTTCCATTACATCTACTCTGAGAAAGAAGCTACTAGCACTTTGAATTCGAAAGGTCAAATAAGAAAAGACAATTTACAATTTTTGGACCGAATTTGGAGTGGAGCTGTTGCTATATAGCCTAACGAACAAAGGGTTAAACATGTGTGAACAAGCAAGCCTATGATTATGAAACTAGGCGTGGTACTTAGCATCGATACGTAGCTGGTAAATGTCGTGTACGTATTGTTAACAGAGCAATACAAAAAAATAAATAAATAAAATCAGCTTATAACATTTCTAAATGAAACGCTTATATAGCAGATACCCAGTTACAGCAGGCCGTTTGATAGACAATACTATATCTTGTCATCGTGGGTTAGCACTCAATCCAATCCAGCCAAAACGATGTTTGCCCTGGTCTTGATAAATGCCAATTTGCAGGAAAAGAGAAGCCTATATAAAACAATTTGCCACTAAAATTACTGACACGACTAGCAAGCCGGACAATCTTTCGGTGAATTAAAAAAGTAGTTGTCTCTTGGCCTGCAAATTGATATTTTCTTTGACACAGTTTTAATGTTCTTGATCAAAATTTTCCGATACAAGTGTTAAGATACCGTGTGCTATAATGGCGTGAATACCTATCAGATGTGTATGATACATTTTGACATGAGTATGTACCATGTTTGATCTAGTACCTTCCAACATGGCACCGTATGCGAAACACATTGAAGACAATATATGCTATGCAATGATGATAATACCATGTGTTACATTGTGATGAAGATGGACACTGGGATAATAAACAGAAAGGCACCAACCTTTTCCAGTATCTGGAGTTGCTTTGGTCGTACACTTATATCGATACAATAATTAAGATTTGCTAAAATATATTAATATCATAAATGCTATTGCATTAGTCTTATGTATAGTACTATATTACAATATCAAAAAAATCAGAAAACTGTAATACAATCCATGTTATTTGTCAAAGAATACAATATGTAATATTAATTACCAATGCGGCAATACTCCAGACAGATGAACTTGTGGCACCTTGGATAGAACAGATTAATGGGCACCGTCACAGACATGTGATCAACATGCATTATATGACATGTGAGTCTCAGAGAAAAGAGATCAATCATATATCGTCATTCAACCTGCCAAAGCGCTTTCAGTGCTCTGTTTACAAACTGGAATTCATAAACAACACGTTGCATTATGTCTTAGCAAAAACTGTTTTAGCCATTTAATGGCTAAATTTTGTCAAGAATATAAAAATATTTGCTTATTTAATTCCCATTTGCAAGCCAAGGAGAGACTACATTTGAAAATTTGCCTTTGGAATTGTAGTAGTAAATTTTCATAAAATAATCTTCTCTTGGCCTGCAAATGAACATTCCTCAAAATCACTACAGAGGCCGGGTTCGCCGTATTCGTCATGAAGATGCTACGTGTTCGTTCCTATACATGGATATAGTTAGCTGAAAACAGTTGAGTGGCAGTCCTTGTTTCCTAAGTCTGCTTCAGTCGTGCTGTTCCCAAGATAATCAGCAGAACGCTACATAGTAATGCATCACACTCAGAACCCACATGTCTCGTGAAGATAATTCGAACAACACAGCGATGCGAGTGGGAACACACTGTACTGTCCATGTATCACACGTATGCACACTCATTTCGCCGTGCCTGTATTCATACTATACATGCAGTTGTGTCATCCACTTAACTGGTACATTGGATATAACTTACTGTCGGTTAAATTGTTGTTAAAATATTCAGACGAGTAGTCCTGAATGCCATTTTTCAATCGTTCATATTTGGTAATTCAGTATGAACGTGCTTACGCTTATGTGTGCAGTGAATCGATGAATAGAAGGACAATGAAGCTCTGTAATAGCAGCTATAAATCAGCAAGAAATAGCTATTCTTGACAGGTGAAGAAACACAGAAGAAAAATAAGAAAGACATGGAATCACCGAGACTCTCAAGAAGGCTATCGATAAAGACATTTAGTATACACAGCTGGTTTAATCAGGTTGAGAATGATCAAATGTGTGATATTCTTCACTGTTTGATGCACTTGGAGGTAGTGCGGTTATTTGACATAATAGAGGAATCCAGTTTTAGCTATTCCCCGCCCATTCCTAGCTAATCGTTACCCACGATGTCCCCGTGTTATGATCAATCGATCCATCCACTCACTGAATCTTATATTCCAGAAATCTATGCGTGTAAGCTGTTGCATATTCTGAAACTACTTTGACTTGGTTCTGTTGCTTGCTATGATTTCATAATATTGAGCAGAATATTTATTAACTATTAAATACATACATTGAGTGCTGCAAACGCCCATGCAGCCACCTGGCCCCAGCCTTTCTGCGGCCCATTGTGCTCCTCAAAAGCATACGGACATTTCTATCCAATGTTACTATATGCCGCATCCGAGACATGATTGATGACTTCACCGGATCATGGCAAAGTAGCTTCAAACGTGGACACAGCTGCGCAGACATTGTAAGGGCTCAACGCATGCGTGTGTCTGTAGTCATGTCCTAACACTAGGATTTCCACAAAATTGGCATTGCCATGTCATGCGCCTTCAACACAATTACACGCTCAACGATCCTAGATGTGCTATGCCAGGCCAGTTGCAATGAAGATGAGCTACGACTAGTGAGACGACTGCATGCTGACACCAAGCTGAGAGTACGAGTCAAGTCAGTGAAGTCTGTAGGGTTTGAGACATCAATCCCCTCCCAACAGCGAGATGGTCTATCTCATGTGCTTTTCACATGTTAGTTTGCTGCTGCCTGATCAACAAGAACACACATCCAGTGTCAATACTGGATATGCCGCTAGAGATGGAATATGCCGACGATGTGAACTTCATAGGCGAGGAAAAGAACCCCCTTAGACGAACTTCTCCCAATAGCTGCACGCAAACTAAAACTTGAGAACCTCGTTCTGAATTAATCCAAAACAGAGTTCACCCACATATAGCTATCTACAAAGAATGAAACCAAAAAAAATAACTATCCACTTCATGGAGGCGAACCATAGAGGTAAAGTAAATTCCGGGGCTCACTTCTTTGCAGAACTGTTGGCATTGAAGCGGGCTGCGTCATGGGGGGCATAGCATACAAGTCCTTTATGATGTATAGCTGTAACAGCTGGGAAGCTCCAAAGGCAGCTCTAGACAAACTAGATGCCTCGCACCGCAAACACCTACGCCCCATCACTGGACACCGATGGCCAGACAGCATACTTTCCAATGATGCACTATACAAGATGTGTAATACTTCGCCGCTGGCTGTAAAAGTTGCCCAGCAAATATGGTCCATGTTTGGCAATGTGCTAAGGATGCCAGCAGACCCACGAGCACAGAGAGCCTTGGAATCCGCCCTACTCGGAGCCAGCAACTACACAGCCAGGAGAGCTGAGGAGGTATCGTCTGACTTTGGAATCATTTGATTCAAAAGTCAAGTGTGACCAGTACATGCATGTGTATGGGCATAAAGATACATGTAGGTTGGATTGTAAGGTGGTTAAGGTGAGGGTATCAGAGGTGCAGCATCTGAATGAATGCTTCGATACCAACCATACACTCTACCCCATCATTCAGTGTATATCCCTTTACCATGTATTCATTGAAATGTGTACCCTATTTCATTTTATCATAACTTTATTTCACCGCCCCCACCCCCACCCCTCCCACACCATCTACTTGTTGATACGTGTCTCATTTATGAGCATTTAGGTAGGCTTATGCTTTGGCTCATCGCACGTTTCCATTAGGATATTAACAAAATTCAGAAAAATTATTCAGTCATGTGACTGGATTTACTTAGGCTTTTGGACGGTTTATAATTCGGGCATGCCGATGTCGTCTGAAAAGGCAGATGCAAGATCCGTAATGGGCAATGTTTGAAATTTGAAGAAGATCGCCTGCCTCACTTGTAACTAATGTACAGACGTTGAAATCATGGAGCGAGAATGAGAGAGCGTCAGTTAATTAAATAAAGTGAGCTGTGTGAAGACCGTCTCGTTTCCTCGTCGTCACCATTATCGTCTTCCTCGTCGTCTTGTTCATCAACTTCATCTTCAATGTCGGAATTGTCAGATCAACTAACGCCATAACAATGCCCGATGCCGTGAGTAGATTAATTGTGTGACACATACGTAGACACAGTACAAAGTTACCAAAATGATATTATCAGTATATACATTGTTTTGTATCGGTAACCATAACAACTGTCAATACACATTTCCTGTTTCCAGCCTCAATCTTGAACTCCCTGCACAATATTCATAGTTCATAAACTGCCTCACTAGGATAATGGAAATTGCATGGTATCATCATAATCGTTGCCCATTCATTACGTAGCAGTCACATAGCATAGTCATCACAGCATCGTCGTCATACAGTTCAATAGTGAAATACAACCACACTGAACATGTATCCAACAGATAGGTGTCGCCATATATCAGTCCTGAATTAACATTTCCTACAGTAAATCTACGTCGTCGAATTGTTTTGATAGTCATATCACCAAGCACGCTCTTCTGATTCATCGAAAATCTTCAAAAGCCAATACACAGACTACCCCTTTAAAACAGTGACGACATTTTCGGGTTGCCCTTTGTAGAACTGTCGATCTCAAAGGAAAAGACTTGACCATACAAACATCAATGGATTCGTTCACATTCGGGTTTGTTTTCATGCACAGGTTTGTGAATATGTAATCGTCATCACGGGAGCATTTATATTTATTTATTAATCAAAGCTATAGGGTCTATTTCCGATTATTCGTCAATAAGAATCGGTTTTCGATCTTACAGAGCGTTGAACTGTTCCAGAGATAGCTATTTCTCATCAAACTCATGACAGAATGAAAATACCGCTAGATAAAATGAACACTTTCATTATTAATATAAATAATCAGTGTATTTTATTTATTTATTATTGAACTGGATTTGGTGAAGTCAGTAGGCAATGCCCAAAAGCGAACGCACGCACGCATGACTATTAATTGTATATGAATTTATTCGTGTGACCACCTATTGGAGTAGTATTTAAGGATTCAATATATTTGATATATCTATGGGCCCATAGTCATTTAATATTTTTAATTGAGTATCTCTAATGTCTTTGATTTGATTATTTTCAACACATTTTATTATTAATATCACATTTCTGATGACCCATTCAGTCTTTCATCATAGGTAAAATGCTAATAATTGAATAATTCATTCCATTCAGATTAATCATTCGCCTTACCATTTATTCAGTCAATAATCGTTAAATGTTGTCGTGCGAATGTTAGAATAGAAAAAAATGTTAATTTGTTTTTGTGTTTTGTTTCTTTTAAAGCACTGGTTATTAAGATTTCTTCCGAGATGAAACTTCTCCTGTGTGTATGTAGGTCCCTCTAAAGGTAGATTATATTCTTATTTCGACCACAGCACCACTACGCGTCAGTTTGAAATCCTAAATGAAAAAATGTTGTTGAATATTTTGAAACTAATATCTTAGGAATGCTGGTAGATTATGAGAAGCAAAATCATTTAGTCTGTATCCTTTTATAGAAGGAACAGATTTGGTTTTCTGTGTCCATTTAGGAATTATTTTGCAAATATAGAATAAATTTGGTCGGATGAATTCACATGGAAATTATTACTTAGTTATGATAGTGGGCTAAAATTTCCCCACTACATTTGTAAATCTCATTCCCTATAATTTGCATCAAACTTAGCCATCTCACCACTGTTGGATTAATAAGCCGATTGTTCTTTTATTTCCTCTTCCTGCACTTCATCCGTGCATCTAATTTCAGCATCATAACACTTTTCAGATGCTTTAGTATTAATATTATGGGGTACGAGGTTAAGGTGTTTACCGTAATTAGTCGATCAGTTTGACACTTCATGGACCGACCCAATGACTCCAACAGGGCGACCCATTATTTCAGATTGTGGTTCGGAATCATATAGGATTAGTGAATTTATCGACTACCATCTTCAGGCAATTGCAAACAGACATTTTAGCTATCTGAAAAACACTGAAGACTTTCTAGCCCAGGTCTCTAAGATCCCGGTCCCTCCAAATTCATTCTTAATTACGATGGACGTCGATGCTATGTACACAAACATTGATATCGAAAAGGGTCTTAATTCAATTCGTAGAGCATTTGCCGACTACCCCGACACCAACAGGCCTGACAGAGAAGTAATAGCTCTATTGGAGCTGAGTCTGAAAGGCAATGACTTTGAATTTTCTGGTGAAATTTTCCAACAAATTTGTGGCTGCGCAATGGGTAAGCGTTTCAGCCCAGGTTTTGCTAACCTTTACATGGCTGAGTGGGAAAAAGGAAGCACTCAAAAGGTGTCCAAATCAGCCACTCATTTACCGCAGGTACCTGGATGACATTTTCATGAGCTGGCAACATACTAAAGAAGCATTTAATACATTTTTAGCCATTCTGAACAATCATGATCCGAATATCAAACTAAAAGCTGAAATTGATGAGATGTCCGTAGATTTCCTGGATGTAACCTTATACAAAGGTATAAAGTATGAAACAACCGGTTACTTAGACTACACAGTTTATTTTAAGCCAACCGACTCCCATCAACTACTGCACAAGAAATCATTCCACCCACCGCATACTTTCAAGGGACTTGTAAAATCACAAATAATCCGCTTTCATAGAAATTCGAGTGATAGGAAAAACTTTGAATCATCATGTTCGACCTTATTCAAAGCTCTCAGACTGAGAGGATACTCTTCTCGGTTCCTACGTAAAATAAAGTCTGAAACTTTGCGTAATTTGGAACTCATTCCGGATAATGCCAGAAATTCTCGGCCTACCAAAATTTGTCATAATCGTCCGATTGTAGGTGAAGGAGGATCTCGGAAATGCGAAAAGAAAAGGTGTAAATTGGATGGTTTTCTTCCTTCCCAGAGTACATTCACAAGCTTTCAAAACAAAAGCAAATTTCAAATTCAGTCAATTTTAGATTGTGATTCTAAAAATGTAATTTATTTAATTTCATGCAAATTGTGTCAAAAGCAGTATGTCGGCGAAACTAAAAATCCACTAAGATGGCGTGCAACTAGACACCTCTCAGATATTAGACTAGAGGAAGACACACATGTGGCTGAACATTTTAATCTTCCTGATCATTCAGTCCCTCGTGACTTTGAAATTATGCCTTTCGAACAGCTACCTCTTTCAGACACAACAGAGGAAATTGATAAACGAAGAAAACTAAGAGAATCATTCTGGATTAAACAATTAGAAACACAATGGCCTAGGGGCATACATTCTGACCCAGGCCTCTTAGATCAAAGAGAGAGTATCCCATTTACTCTCACATACAATCGGAAAAATGTTGAAATTGCCAAAATCCTAAAAGATGAATATCACAACTTACAGGACAATCTCAGACAACCTTTCAACAAGCGCCCAGTAATTGCATTTAAGAAAAATTCGAATCTACGTGACATCTTAGTAAAAGCCAAACTGAAATAGGTTTTCAAAAATACCACTCAGTGATTTATCATTGTGTGATAATTAGGCCATATGGCGTCTCTAAAACAAAATGACAATCTCAAGGAATAAAATAAACAAGAATTTTTTCAATTTTGAACATTCTGAGCCAGTGCGTTTGACAATATCATATACATACATACATGCGTACAATGCGTACAACTTGATGGACTAATACGCGATTACGGTGGTCTAAATGACATCATTCATGACGTACTTGGTTATGGCATCAGCCTGCGTGTAATGCTGTTTGTTAATATGATTGATCGATATGCTGGATTCCTCCATGGGCATGATACATATCATATATTATCATCCAGTAATTTGATTTGGGTGAGGTTTGGTGGGTTGGGGGATGTGCAGATTGTACATTACAACTTAGAAATAACTTAACACATGCTGTTACATATTGTTCACATAATTGGATTGTAAGACATTGCTGCCGAGGTATGTTCAAAACGGTCAACAGGGTATTTCTTACATATCTTTCAATATTGCCTAACCTAACATGTTTCTGTTTTAGTTTTGGAAATACGGTAAGTTATATATGCACTGTACTGTTGCTGTTGTGTTGCCGTAGGTGTTATAGGCTTTGAGGTAAGACGATGGACATGCCACTAAGCTGGCAGAGTTTGTGGTATGGCGGGAGTGCTTTGGGTATAAATGTGTTTGGTTCATGCGTATGACTTATGGTATGCTATGCTACGTGTACTAGATGAACAGTGTTGGGGATTGGGTTGCAAGGTTCGTCGTGATCATATTACATGACTCGTTGTGAATGCCTAGCGATCGGTACTTAAAGTGCTAGAAAAGCAATGTAGCCAAGAAAGATGACTTATTGGAATCATAACGCTAATCCAAACGAATAATGTCATTCTTGTTTGTTCGATTGCGTTCCTGTTAGGTTGGTTTTCTTATTTTAGCTAGAAATTGGTGGGACATAGCTAGACATGGGCCGCTCAATTCGTATACAAGTATCTGCCTGTAACCGTAAGGTAATAATGATCGACTGATTACAACTGGTGATGCATGAACCGCATAATGTACAGAGGAGATTGAGATTGCTTATTATCTGCCTGGTTAGCAGAAATGCCCTCAGAGCGGTATCTGACTAATAGTAGACGCAGATTTCTTTAACAAATGGCTGGCGCTGCGGTATGTAGGATAAATCGAGAATTGGTTAGAAGATGAGATTGCCTTGGAGCATTGGCCTCTACAGAAGTTGACGCTTAGTGACCGTCATATTTCAGAATTTCACAAACAAGATTTCGTTGTCTTCAGATAAAGGACACAATTATTGTATTCTATTAATAGTGCAGCAAATTCATGCAGATGTTTGATGCAATTGTTGGTTTTGTGATAAATCACCACATTTGCTATAGTGACAAACCATTTTCAAGATGACCACCATATATATATATATATATATATATATATATATATATATATATATATATATATATATATATATATATATATATATATATATATATATATATATATATATATATATATATATATATATATATATATATATATATATATATATATATATATATATATATATATATATATATATATATATATATATATATATATATATATACAGTACTGTGCACAAGTCTTAGGCCACCCAAGAACATTTTAATTCAAAACATTTTTCTGATCAACTAGTATTCATATTTCTTAGGAAAAGTTTAATTCCATTTTGTAATTCATTAACAAATGATATAACAAAATCTTTAACAAATAATATAACAAATAATAGCTAGGCAATCATAATTAAAGACATATATCAGTATTTTGTGTGGCCTCCCTTGACACGCTTAACTGCTGCAACTCGCTTTGGTAGACTTTCCTGCAATTTTCTCAAGTAATCCTGTGGCATGTTATTCAATGCGTCTTGTAGAACATTCCAGAGCTCTTCTTTGGACTTTGGTTGCTTCTTGTTCTTTTCTCTGTCTAAATGTTCCCATGTTGCTTCAATTATATTAAGATCAGGGCTCTAGGGTGGCCATTCTAACACTGTCAGAGTACCGTCTGCTGTTTTTTGCTCCAAGTACCTTGTAATTATGTTGGCAGTATGTTTGGGATCGTTATCATGTTGAAATGTAAAGTTCCTACCAATAAGTCGCTTTCCGGATGGCACAGCATGATGTATCAGAATCTGTCTATATCGCTCAGCATTCATAATTCCATCGATTTTCACCAGACCTCCTACTCCATCTGCTGACATGCATCCCCAAACCATCACAGAGCCACCTCCGTGTTTTACAGAAGATTGTAGACAAGCATCAATGTACTTTTCACCAACCCTTCTCCTGACATACTGGCATCTATTTGAACCGATCATTTCGAATTTTGATTCATCACTCCACAGGACATTCCGCCACTGGTCTGCTGTCCAATTGGCATGTCTTTTAGCATACTGTAGTCTCTTTTGCTTGTTTCCAGTCCTTAAGTATGGCTTCTTGGCAGCAACACGCCCAACAAGACCATTTTGATAAGACTTCGTCTCACTGTCGAAGCATGCACTTTGGTGTTACTCGACTCTGCCAGATCTTGAGCAAGTGCCTGGCTAGATTTCCTTCTGTCCCTCAAGGAAGTGACTTTCAACTAATGTTCATCAATCAGCTACAGAGAGTTTCATCGGTCTTCCACTGCGTTTATTGTCTACAACTGATCGAGATGCTTTGAATTTCTTAATAACACCTTGAATAGCACATCGAGAAAATCCAGTTTGGCGGGATATAGCTCTCTGTGAATTACCTTCTTCATGCAAAATTACAATTTTATGCCGATCATATTATGTCAGTTTTGCCATTATACCAGAATTGAGCTTCTTTCACTTTATCTAATACAGGTTATTCCCTATATAACACTAATATTCACTCATTCATATCACTGCACATTTGGTACTAAGTATAACTAAGTTCTAACTACAATGCACTCAACAGTGGTGTTAAAACTGCATATAAACTAGCTCTATTGATATGCAAATGAGGCCACTCGTTACCGGGGACTACAAAACAGCTTACAGGTAGAAAATGTGCAGGTATTACAGGGTAGTTTAACAAAACAAAATGAAAAATAGCATTTAATGCTGCAATGCATTCTAAGGGAGCAACCAAAACATTTATTTATTTCTGAAATCTTTTAACAGCTTGTAGTATTTTAAAATTAAGGTTTCATTTTGATTATTACATACTAATTTTACAAGCAATTTTAATATCTAGTGCCTAGAAATTACATTTCAACAACAATTCTAGGGTGGCCTAAGACTTTTGCACAGTACTGCATATATATATATATATATATATATATATATATATATATATATATATATATATATATATATATATATATATATATATATATATATATATATATATATATATATATATATATATATATATATATATATATATATATATATATATATATATATATATAAATCTAATACTATTTACCATAATTATTATGGTAATCCTTTTGTTTGACTATTTACAGAAAGACAGGGCGGAGAGAAAATACTAATAGGGCATGTCAGTCAAACAGAACTGATATACCACCAAACCTATTTATAATGCCTGCTTGCCTAAAGAAACCATCAGCGTATGCCCCGAAATGCAATGCACCATATATATTTCAGAAGATGACCACTTGTCCTTGGCGAACATTTTGAGAAGACCTATAAAGTCCGCTAGAGATAGGCTTGCTTGTAGTCCTTTTATTGAAAGATGTGTATCATTTAAGCACAAATTATAAAACTCGTTCTAGTATTAAAACATTACTACAAGTACAGTAACGTAGTTCAATCAAACTGTTTGCGTTGGTTAGCAATGGTTAATTCAGAAAAGAAAACTGTACTATGAACGATCACATTCTCCAGGACATTTACACAAAGTGGTGCAAGGCATCACTGCTCATGCACATTTACGACATCCTCTACCTCCAATATACACATTGCACACACACTTCAAAGGATTCTGGCACATCTCAGATGGGTGTGGTAGTGTAGGCCTGAGAGACTCACATCTGTTACAAGACCCCGTTGCCCATCCCAATTCACATGAGCAAGGAAGTTGAGGTACACTCACTAAAGCTCTATCCGCAGCGATATCCGACATGGACGTTGAAATCCAGATTTCTTAAACTGTTGATGAATGGCTGTAGAAGTAGGTGGAATGGAATCTATTGGCCTATCGGTGTGGGAGAAGATGTCTTTGTCGAGCGTGAAATACGCTTACACAGCTATCCCACTTGTGAATCGGGCTAGTATAGGCATCATTGTGTTTATCGGTTCTTTCTGTGACTGACGAATAAATGCTGATATAGCAGGGTCCTCCTTGAGAAGATCTATAGTTGCTATATTGGCATAGTATTCATGCAGTCCAGATAACGTCTACACATTGTCGCTGTACAAGGCCATTTAACTTGTCGATCACCGTATATGAAATCTATCGTCGGATGCTGGAACAAGGATATCGCAGTTCCAAGTAATGAGCTTTGAGCTGTTGTAGAGTTTGGCTTATGGTTGGTGTTATCCACGTCACTTGCTCTAAAAAAATGTTTGATGAAGCTTTTGTGGGCAGCTTCAAAACGAGCAGATACAACTTTTCTTAGGTCTATGAATAGTACATGTACCCAGTCAGATGCTATTGATACACTACTTTTATAAGTAATACTGTGTTTTGCAGTTCTAGAGCACATTCTCTAAGTGGTCTGCTCTCTGCAACATTACATTACTAAATTTACTCCTACACGATTTATGATATGTTGTCGTATGGCGAAATGATGCTTTCCTATTCCACCGCGTTCAGAAGTGCAATGCTACTGGTAAACAGCCTACATCGCGTAACCGAATGCTTTTGGTTGCTAGTATTTGGTACTATAAACCAGTGCCAATATCAGACGGATGAGTGTCAGTTCGACACCGTAGTGAAACAGTGGTAGATCTTGGACATGGGACACATCTCATCCAATCAACTATGTTGATCTTTTGAGATGTCTGTGGTTTGTGTTGGTTTCACTATAGCTGATGATATGAAGACGAGTTCCTGCTATTGAAATAGTGCTGTTATTACCAAATACCATATCAATGAATAAAGAATGACATCTGGCTGGAGTACCAACAAGAGGTTTTTGTGGATTTAGATTTTGTGTGTGTGGACACTCCCTAGCAAGGATCTGAATGATGCCGAACAGGTATCATTGGGCATTAACAAGATAACATGTATCCATGGCAACCATTAATAAAAACAAAAAATACAAAAATTTATCATGATGTAGATGAGTGAGTGTCATAATCTTGGTGTCTAAAAAGATGTTTTAGAACATGGCCTGTTGAATATGATTGCTACCGTGAGGTTTCAAAGGCAGGGCCATTGCAAAAGTACATGGCCGACCTAAAATGAACCTATTATCTAGAAAATCTCTGGAAAATAGCCATTATCAGCTCCAAATATTTTTGGAGAGAATACGAATTAGATACCATCCTAAAGGACATTAAATTGAATGATAGTTGCCATAGCAACCACGCCAAAATTCAAAATATCAGCCATGTGTTGAAGAGGGGCTTCTAACGCTGTACACCTGATCACAGGCCTATGTATGCCATTCTCAACTCGGCTTCTGATAGTGATTAGCACTCTTGTTACCACTGTACCTCTGCCTCTCTTTTCCGGTGTGGATCATGGAGGAATATGTCTTTCCAATGGAAATCCGGGTACGCCATAGTCTGATTAAACCTCCGCAGATTTGCTTCTATCGTCATTGCCCATCCGATCACGGATGATTGACTCTATTGTCATCCGGAAGCAGAATTGGCTGCAGCTCCACACTTTAGCACGAAACTCTGTACCAGCATATACAGCAAAACAGCAATGTGAAAGAGAGCGTAAGATGGCTGGTTCTGCATACTCACCTAATCGTTAGGTGAAAAGGTAGAGGAGATCTGAGCTTTCATGGTTTTACCTTCCCCATCACTTTTCTTTTGTGTTGACATTTGTGATCTTGAAAAGAAGAGGTGTTGTGACTGTGTCGAACATCCAAATGTGCTACACAGAAACATTCAAGGACATTATCTTAGAGATATGTCATTCACGGGGAGATACTACTGCTACTGCTGCTGCTACTAATGCTGCTGCTACTACTACTACTACTACTACTACTACTACTACTACTACTACTACTACTACTACTACTGCTACTACTACTACTACTACTACTACTACTACTACTACTACTACTACCACTACTACCACTATCACTACTACTACTACTACTACTACTACTACTACTACTACTACTACTACTACTACTACTTTCTTTCTTTTTTTTCGGAAAATCCGACGCTGACGCAGTCGGACAAACTTCACGGAGGAACTCCTTTAAAAAGGCTTGCAAACCCTAAAAAAAAACCTGGTGAACTAGCAACCCTGATTAATATTACACCAAAACAAAAGATAAATAATGAGCATTAATAGAATCTATAAATACATATGGCTTAAATGGTATAGATACAAAACAATATACTGATAAAGATCCGATAGCAAAACAAAACTTAACAAAGGCATTACTATTCAACCCAGGTGAAGTAGTCGACCCGTGTGGCGAGTGCAACTATCCAACACATGAAAAGTGCCTCGTCGATTAATGACAAATAAGTCAATCATTGACGCCAGTGGGACGATTCTTTAAAGATCAGCTGGCGTAGTAGCATTTGGGTAGTATAATGCATATAGTCGGCAGAAATATTACAGAAAAATGGATGGCGCTCTTGTTTACATTTTCGATTTACTTTATTGTAAGGTTTTGTAAATTACCATTCAATCCATGTGTGGTAGTAGGCCCGTGTGGCGAGTGCAACTATTCAACAAATGAAAAGTGACTCGTCAATCAATGACAAATGAGTCAATCATTGACGCCAGTGGGCTGATTCTTTAAAGATCAGCGGGCGTAGTAGCATTTGGGTAGCATAACAGATATAGTCAGCAGGAAAATTACAGAAAAATAGATGGAAATAGATGGCGCTCTTGTTTACATTTTTGATTTACTTTGTTGTAAGGTTTTTGTAAATTACCCGGGAACAGATAACCCTATAAAACCCTGTGCAAGTTTCTAAAATTACCCGGGACGATT
The DNA here is from genome assembly GCA_034401795.1 of Chaetoderma sp. LZ-2023a. Taxonomy (NCBI): domain Eukaryota; kingdom Metazoa; phylum Mollusca; class Caudofoveata; order Chaetodermatida; family Chaetodermatidae; genus Chaetoderma; species Chaetoderma sp. LZ-2023a. The sequence continues at coordinate 66,331,882 of CM067375.1, forward strand.
TTATAATTCAATGGCAACTTACTTTATCGATTGATTATTACATTACCCTAGTCTGTTTATTTGTTAACATGCATTATTAAACATAACAATATCAAAGTGCAGACTAAAATGAATTACAGGGCAAAGATTAATTAAAAGACACAGATACATCAGCTGTAGTAATTAAATGATTTAAGCTAGTGCAGGCTCATTTATTTTTACCGTTCCCAACTCTATTAAAACTATGTTTGATGTGTACCATATGTCCTTGAATACTTTTTCTTTGCCATGCTGCTTTAATCTAAAATATTCGCAAGGAATATAATTCAGCAGCAATGAACGAAAGATTGCTTTTATTGCTCTATTGCGATTTCCCATAGATTGATTTTTTCGTCTGTGAACACCGATGTTTCCAAATGGCCCAAACACCTATGGTTAGCATTGTTACTAAAATAGGCCTTTCAGACTTTATGATATCTACACCGCTTGATCACAATTCTCTAAACAAGACTACATGCGTGTCTAGAACAAGGGGCTTCGCTCCAAATTGTGCCAAGATTTGGCTGATATAGTCCCAAAATTGTGACGATATTGGACATTCCGCAAATAAGTGCTCGATTGTTTCCTCGTCTGTTTGACATAAGTAACACCTAGCAGAAGTCGTAATATTGCACTTGTATGTCAAGTGTCCCACCCATAGCCGTCGATGTAGTAATCGCCACAATAAATCACGAGCCATATTTGGTATGTATCGAGAATGTAAGATTTTTCATACATTTTTCTAACTGGATGGTTTATAGCTTGAGTCTTCCCATCTCCTAATTGCCATAGGGGGTGTTACTTGTTTTCGTCTCATAATGTGGTACCATTCCTTGGATCTCATCTTGTATTTTGACATCTCATCATCAAGAACTAATGCAGGTTGTGGGGTCAAACTATTATTATTTACAGTTGGCCGACGAAACCATTCAATTGGTACAGCATGTTTTATTTTATGTAGCAACCGCTGGACATCTATATGCCTCATATGTGTTTTTCTAGCTACTTCTTGCATTGAAATCCATCTACGTGTTTGAGGGTGTATCATGTCAGATACATGTTGAATGCCATATTTTGCAAAGGACGGTAGATAAAGCACTGCATTGTTATAACATATATTACTATTGCCCCACAATTTCTGTTCTAGTACTTCCTTCCAGCACGTAGGTGGAGGCATGTATCTGTCAACTATTTCTAACTCCTTAACTTGATCTTTAAACACATCTGGTATCATTTGGCTATTAGGAGGTGGCTTCTTTGAGGTAAAAACATGCTCCGCCATAAATGGTTCTACAATTCTCTCCATGAGAGCTCGTGAAACACATGCCCACGTCTCATCTGATGTAATAAGATCATTCAACAGTTTTAACCTTAAAGAAACACATTTCACTTTAATATCAATTAAATCAAGTCTTCCTTCTAACTTAGCATTATTGAGAACACGATGGGAAACTAAATGATTCTTTTCTTCCCATATGAATGACAATACCAACTCATTAACCTCCTTTTCTATATGTTTTGGCATATGTACAACATATGCTGTATACCATAGCCCAGATAATATCAAGTTGGTGACAACAAACACTCTACCAAGAATTGAAAGACGACGCCGCTTCCAATTTGATAATGTTCTCTTAAGCTTAAATACACGTTCATTCCAATTTTGTGTTGTATTCGGTTTCCTGGTAAAATAGATGCCTACAATCTTAATGGTATCATTAGACCAATTGATTTCAAGTGGCTGGACATTCCGCTCTTTCTATGGCCCAAAAAATAATCCTTTGGATCAATGTTTGAACTAGCAAACACAGTTGTGTCATCAGCATATTGTGACAGCTTAGGTGGTCTTTCTATGCCATGAATATATATGCCTTGAAAGTTATTATTTTGCCTCAATGCTATGCCAAGTGATTCCATCACAATAACAAATAATAATGGCGATAAGGAACACACCTGTCTAACACCACGTTCTAAGACAATTTCTCTGGATAATTGATTGTTCACTAACTAGCTAAACTTGATATATGTATATACAATCTTAACCCATTTTATAAAGTGTGAGCCTAACCAACACGATTGCAAAGAATTAAAAATAAAATCCCATTCCACACGGTCAAATGCCTTTTCGTTGTCCATAGCAATCACAGCTGAAGGGATGCTATCCTTCTCAACCAATTGTATAAGCTCTCTTATTAACATGGTATTGGTTAAAATTGTCCTCCTAGGTACAGCACGTCTGCTCTGTTCCAATGATTTCTCCTAAAGCACTACCTAGTTTCAATGTTAGTGCTCTGGATATTATTTTGTAGTCTACACATAGTAGAGAAATTGGTCTGTAATTCTGAATTAGACATCTGTCATTTCGTTTATATATTAGCCTTACGTATGCCCTAGCCATAGGTGGTGGTAAATGGCCTTTCTAAACAATTTCAGTGGCTAATTCTTCCATTATTGGGCCTACAACCTGCCAAAACGTTTGGTAAAATTCAACTGGAAGGCCATCACAGCCCTGTGATTTTTCTAGTTTCATACCTTTAAGGGATTTACACCTTTTTGTTTATATTTGCTAACAAATCCAATTTTGCATCTTCATCAATTCCCTCTGACTTGTACAATGACTCATAGTAATTGCATACAAAGGTACTCATTTCATTTTTGGTAAAGACGGTTGAACCATCCGGCATGTTTAAGGAGCACATCACCTTATCTATTGCCCGTGCTTTTTCTAATGCGCACACATATCGGGTTGGCTTTTCCCCTTCTGCGTGCATCTGGGCTATTGCTCTAATTTCTGCACCCTCAAACTCATATTGATCTATATCTCTTATTTTACTTTTAATTTTAACCAGTAATTCATAATAATTATCTTCACCATTATTTACTTGATCGATGACGTGTTATCTTGCGTTTGCGTATTTCCCGTGCTTTTCTAATAGCATACCTTCGGGAAACATAGTTTAAATCCAGTTTTACATCCCCCCACCATTGCAATGTGCTCTTATATGATGCTTTCCTATTAATGCTGCCAACAACTCTCTAAATTATTCTTATAAAATTCTTCTCCCAACAGTGTTGTGTTTACTTTCCAAAACCCAACCCCTTTTGTTACCCAATCAGCATTGGCAAAGGTTACACAAACCATGTTATGATCTGAGAATACGACTGGCTTAATATTAACATCTCTCCAGTACCCAGTCAACAAACTATTCACATACATTCTGTCGATCCTTGAACCAACTTTACCATCTGCCGAAAACCATGTAAGATCTTTACTATGAGGTTTTGATATTCTATAGGTGTCAACTAAATGTTCATTATCACATATTTCTTCTAAGCGTCTATGTGATGTATCAGTATAAGTTGAAGTTGCATACCTGACATTTTCTTTGTCTTTGACACAATTAAAGTCACCACCCATTACTAAGTTTTCAGTGATGTTATCTAGTGCTGTTGTAGACATGTCATTCAAAAAATTACGACGTAGTTGATGAGGTGTAGGTGCATATATACACAGCAACGTGAACCGTGTTTGTTGTATATCTAGCGTCACTCTCACCCAGCGACCATTTGCACCTGATACTGAAGAGATTATATTTACATAGGCTGAACAACGAGGGAGTATAACAATTGCTACGCCTGCACTATTATCTTGAGATAACGAGTAGAATATTCTGGATCCAGAACTCTTTTCTAAATTATCGTATGATTCTGCCTTCTGAATTTGTGTTTCCTGTATCAAAGCTATGTCAATCTGCTCATTTTTCAAAGTCTCTAGTAAGTGACGTTGCTTTATGTCACTATTTAAGCTTCTACAATTGAGTGTGCAAATTAGCATAAAAAGTAATAAAATGATGTGTATGACCGCCTTTATTAAGCTAACTAGATTTTGTTTTTTTCGACCCTCTCTTAGACCATTTACCTATTTTACTTGCAAACGCTGCACTACTTAGCTCAACTTTTTCCAAATGCTTATATTTTAATATATCTGAATCATGACGCAGATGCCTATATTTAACCCCTTTTGCCGTCACATATGGATCTAACACCTCTCCTGCCTCTGACCTGTACATGACCATTTCATCAGGTGATTTATAACTCTGTGTTTGAATGGATATATCGGATTCAGCGACTGACATATTATCGTCTTCTATATCACTTTCCTCTATTTCTGATTCAGAACTATCTCCATCTTTCTGTCGCTTTGTTCCACTCAATCGATCCCAGACACCAATTACTTTCTCTATATTATTTAACTCGTCTAGATTGAGTGTACTCAGTGGAAAATCAAAGTTAGTATCATTATCTTGCGACCTGAATTTTACTTGGCCTAAATTAAAACTCTCTTCCAGCGGGTATTGATCATCATCTTCAACTTGTGTGGAATTAGCCTCTCTGACAGCAAACTTGGATTGACGTGTTACTGGAGTAAGACTTAGCCCTTCATCTAGAACCCCTATTTCATCGCCTGCAACTACAGCGATTGGATTCTTAGTATTTTCACCATGCTTCTCATTAACATGGACTTCAGCTACAATCTCAGCAACTACTGGTTCGAGTATATTTTCTTTAGCAACGTGCTTCCCATTAACATGGATTTCAGCTACAATCTCAGCAGCTACCGGTTCTATGACATTCTCTTTAGAGACAACTTGCTATGCACTTGTATCAGTACCCTTTTTGACAAATTTGTTCTGCGGGCATCGCCACTTAAAATGATCAGATGATCCACAAACTAGACATTTGTTTTTGTTAGGGCAATCTGTTGCAAGATGTTCTGTGCTTAAGCAGATTCTACACTCCTTGATTTGCCCCCTGTACCATAATGGCAAGATAAATCGACCGTCTATCATGACCTTACTTGGGAGAGGTTGTTCTACCTTTTCGAACCAAATTCTTCTGATGCCATTTTCTAAGGTTCGATCAAATGGATAGGTCTCGTGTTCTACTTTATCCACGTTGCCATACTTGATCAATTCATTGATAACCCGTTCATCTGGGATCTCTAATGGAACCTTCATCTTGACTAATAGACGATCAGAATCTATTTCCTCCACATTACACACCTCCCCCTTCACGACAAGGACCTCGTCGAGCAACCTTTCCTTCACACTTGCATTAACTACGGTGACATTCAATAGAGATTTGAACACGTTAATGAGACCTTGAAGGACCCGTGGCCGTGCCCCAACTACACCCTTCAACCCATGATACACCTCAATTGCCGAAACACCCCAAGCCTTTGTCGTGATTTTAAGACTCAGGGTACGCTTATAGGAGGTTGCCATGTGTTTTACTAAAAGAGGAAACCCATACTACTATAATATATAAGGGGTAATACAAATATATAATACCAAGACGTCAGCTAAACGCTAAATAAATAGTGTCCCCTTTTGAAACCCTGACACCTACCAACACATATACGAATAGATAGTACAGTCGTATATTTGCTAGTTTGAACCACTTCATAAGTGGTTCACTAACACCTAACCGATTAAAGTGGTTTCCTAATGCATACTAACATATTACAGTCATATATGTGTTAGTCTGTTCGAGTTGACCGGGGACAGCCAACTGACTATACAGAGTTATATAATCAAAGAACTAGGCTTGCTCTTATGAATGACAAAGGAATACAATCAACTCACTCAAGCGATCTTGCCAAAATATAATGCGCTAGCCAACGGACTATAGAAATGGCATACTGGCGCGGGAAGAAATGTATTGCATTGACCACAGTAAGAGGTGTCCTAGTAAATGGCGGAATACGCCAGCTAAGAGGAGTGCCTTTAGCAAATGGAGACACAAAATGCGCTCCAACGAAGACATAAATTTACAAATTAAACATAAAGTTTGAAAGGAAATACTAATATGAAATATATGTATAAAATGTATCTACAACATCGCGCTAGAAACTAGCAAATTCGGGCAGCAATTGCAGAGCTAAATACACGCGTACGTTCACTGCTACTACTACTACTACTACTACTACTACTACTACTACTACTACTACTACTACTACTACTACTACTACTACTACTGCTACTGCTGCTGCTGCTGCTGCTGCTACTACCACTACTACTACTACTACTACTACTACTACTACTACTACTAATACTAATACTAATACTACTACTACTACTACTACTACTACTACTACTACTACTACTACTACTACTACTACTACTACTACTACGGTGTTGAGTATTTCATCTCATATTATTTTACAATATCATGAATGTAAGATTGAAGTACTGCGATTAAAGGTTCAAACGGGTAAAATTCAATAACGGTTTTTGATTTGGAATAATTCATTTTCGGGTCCAGGGGCTGTAGTTGTTGTGGGGATGGGGTTGGGGTGGGGGCGGGATGGGTGCGTGTGGCGATTATGTTTTGAAATACCGGATAGAATAGCATTAGTCATATATTGTTTTATACTTGTATGAATGGCATTGTTCACATATTGTTTTATACTTGTATACGACATTGTTGTTGAGCATGAAGTATGAGTCTTTTTACCTGCCAGTACACATTAAACTCATTGCGATGCCATGGTGTGTTTGATTCCTAAGGAGAACGACACTTGACGGACATTTCAAGCTCAATGCCAGACAATAGTCTGCATAGACCATGATTTGACCGCCCCACCGTGTTTAGAATAATTACTGTATAAGTATTAGTGAACACTCATAACAGCTCGTGACAAAACGTATATCCTTCTCATATCTGCTGGACAGGAACAGGTACATGAAAGTACCTCTCATGCACTGTGCAAACTTAATACAATATATCGATCTATTTAGTTCCAGAAGATAAAAGTATCATCTTATTTCTTCTCTTCAGCAAGTTCACCTTACAACAAGGTTCGCAAGATCAGCAAGTGTAACACTAGAGCGCGTCTCTTCAGTGTCATGGGTTGTGTTCATCTAACTCAGGACTTCATTGATAACTGTATCGGGCATGATATTGTCGGTCTTATCATCATTGGTTTGTGTTTTGCTGATCTGTCATTATATTAGACGGCTAAGGACACTGGATAAATACGATTTGTTATACCTTACTTCAATTGTAATCATGCCACCTATATCGTTCAGGTATGGAACTGATAGCATAATGTGTCAACGTTCATCTATTGTGCTATGGGAAACATAGTTACATTGGGCTTTCTATTGAAGGAGAAAATCACCGTCGCAATAAAATGACAGAATGTTGACTCATCATTGTAACACACACGCATGCACATGCGCACGCGGGAGCGAAGACACCTGAATTCAAAATAAATAGTTCATTATTCGTGAGGACTTGACCAAAATAATAAGATGATGCCTTCATGATAAAACTGAAATAACGAAATATATCATGCTCAAACATTTTAACATCTGATCCTGACTGTTGAATTAACTTTTATGCTGACACCGGAATATATGGCGTCTGTCTATGCTGCCGAAAACTCCAAGAAAGGAAATTTACAATTTTGAGACACAAGCAGACGTTTATATTCAATTAGTATATTATTTGATATTAAGGCTCAAAATAATGTATTTTAAACAACTTCATTTCGCTATTCTGATACCGACTCTATTCTAGCCAGACACGTGAGAAGGACGTTACAGATTGCATTTTACCTCCGAAGCGGCAGTCATTGGAACAGTGCACTAAATACAATCCTTTTCATCAAACATTCCATGTAAACGGTGGTCACGTGTATTACACCGTCATAGATTCAAAATAATGAGGTTCGATTAGGGTTAGTCGTTTCGTTAATTTAATCACACACCTGTGCACGTACTATGTGCCAAATGCAATGCTGGTATCAAATTTAGCAAGCTTCTTCGTGTAACAGATTGCACTACTAGTGCATAATTGACTAAGAGATTAAATGTGCATATACCCAGTTTACTCAATGTAATTGTTGTTTGGTTACACGAGGCCATAAAAATAAACGTTAGAAGATATTTAGTTAAGAGGAATTAAAATTTTTTTGTTTCTGCCAAATGTAAGCCATGTCAAGAGTATTGCGTGTGGCATTGCACGTGTGGATATGTGGTGGGGTCCTCTTTGTAATGATTACTGTGAACTGTATGCCGTGGTGGGTGGCAAGGCATTCATTCTGGATATAAGACAAACTAATTACGTATATGTCCTAAGAATAAATTGGCATAATTTGAACTATGTTAAGAGTGCTTTTGCCATATGCGTGTCTCACATTGTACACATGTCACATAGTGAGCTTTATTGCAAATCATAGTGACATACATAACGGAAATCTTGTTTGGGAAATACGGTGGGCGCAGGCCATATCATGTGACCGGCAGCAATTGTAGTACGTAATGTGAATGCCTAGCGATTGCCATTGCGACGCATTGCCAAGAAGTGAAGACAATGACAATTTATAAAGATAATAAAAGTGAGGAAATTTGCGTTAGTGATATGAATGATACTATAGGCACATGTTTACGAGAAAATAAATACACGTATAATATACAAGTTCTTGCAATTACCTCTTTGGCAAATATCCATATGTTGGCAATCCGATACAGATATGATATATGCGTATGTATGAATCACACAGTCTTCTGTATATGAATGGTATGTCGTAATACACAAGTGAACGATGGGGGTGTATCTTCACATGAAACTTGTAATACATAAAGAAACACAGATCTACATTTGTTGCCAAATTTCTGAGGTTCCTTAACCCCTTAAACCTTGAATTTGGTCAAGAAATTTCAAATTTCTCATAGTAAATGTCCATTTGAAGACCAGGAGAAGGCTATTTTTGAAAATTTACCGCTGGAATGACTGGCTCTGTATGTATGTAGCTTTTATTATTGTCAAGCATTAGTTCTAGGAACCCTGTCATTGACGACGCACTGGCACTAGGGTATATCACAATCGATATCGGAATGTAATATTTACATTTTTACATGTTTGACCTGAGCGAGGCTTGAACAAGCCAATTCTATGGCACCGATTCACATAGCGGTTTGGAGTCGAGTAGTCTACCCACTGGCCCACCATCCAGAGGACAAAAATCCTCTTTCACCGGACAAGCTTTCAACTAACCTACTCACAACCACACGAATTGACTGTAACTGATAGCGTACATTCCAGACTTGCCATATCTCTAGGCCCTGGCATGTATGTCGTTTTTATTATTGTCAAGCATTAGTTCTAGGAACCCTGTCATTGACAACGCACTGGCACTAGGATATAGCACAGTCGATATTGGAATGTAATTTTTACATTTTTCAATTTTCGAACTGAGCGAGGTTCTAACCAGCCAATTTTATGGCACAGATTCAAAAAGCGTTTTGAGAGCCGAGTAGCCTACCCACTGCCCACCATGCAGAGGACAACAATCTGTGTTCACAATTGGTAGATACCACTGGGGATGACAGATATATGTGTGTTGTGTTCTTCATTTGCCTTCAGGATACCATCACAGTCATTCTATCCCAAATTAAAAGTTGATGTTACATTTCCAAGAGAGAGCGAGAGAGCGAGAGAGAGAGAGACAGAGAGAGAGAGAGAGAGAGACATAGAGAGAGAGAGGGATGGGGGGGGAGGAGGGAGGGAGGGAAAGAAAGCGAGAGAGAGAGGCGGGTGTGTGTGTGCGCGCGTGCGTGCGTGCGTGGGTGCGTGCGTGCGTGCGTGCGTGCGCGCGTGCGTGCGTGCGTGCGTGCGTGTGTGTGTGTGTGGTAGGGATGGAAGTAAAGTTTCTTCCAGTTGTGTTATAATTTGTGAAAGTGACAAGATATGTATTTACCACAATCACGGGCATAACGTAAATACTATATATGAAGTGGATATACGTAGATGTAAAGACATGTGCAGTTATTCATTAGAACACGATATACATCTTGTCGAGAGAGAGAGAGAGAGAGAGAGAGGAGGGATGCGTGCGTGAGTGCGTGAGTGCGTACGTGCGTGCGTGCGTGCGTGCGTGCGTGCGTGCGTGCGTGCGTTCGTGCATGCGTGCGTGCGTGCGTGCGTGCGTGGGTGGATGTGTGGGTGGCTGTGTGTATGTATGTATGAGTGCGTGCGTGCGTGCGTGCGTGCGTGCGTGCGTGCGTACGTGCGTGCGTGCGTGCGTGCGTGCGTGCGTGCGTGCGTGTGCGTGCGTGTGCGTGTGAGTGTGCGTGTGCGTGTACGCGTGCGCGTGCGCGTGCGCGTGTGAGAGTGAGTGGGCGTGTGTGCGTGTGTATATATGTGCGTGCGAACGTGCGTGCGTGTGTGCGTGTGCGCGTGCGTGCGTGCGCGCGTGCGTGTGTGTACATGTGTGCGTGCGTGCGTGCGTGCGTGCGTGCGTGCGTGCGTGCGTGCGTGCGTGCGTGCGTGCGTGCGTGCGTGCGTGCGTGCGTGCGTGCGTGCGTGCGTGCGTGCGTACGTGCGTGCGTGCGTGCGTGCGTGCGTGCGTGCGTGCGTGCGTGCGTGCGTGCGTGCGTGCGTGCGTGCGTGCGTGCGTGCGTGCGTGCGTGCGTGCGTGCGTGCGTGCGTGCGTGCGTGCGTGCGGGTACGTGGGTGTGTGTGCGTGTGTGTGTGTGCGTGCGTGCGTGCGTGCGCGCGTGCGCGCGTGTATGTGTGTTTGTATGTGTGGTGGGGATGGAAGTAAAGTTTTCTACAGTTTAGTTATAACTTGTCAAATGGACACGATTTACCACAATCATGGGAATAACATAAAAAATCGGTACGATATATGTAGATGTAAGAAAATTGCGCAAGTATTCATTAGCAAGCGATACAAATATTGTCTCTCTATGCACAGCCGAATAAAATAATAGCAACGCAGCTAATATAACTGTTGATAATTTTACCCCGGACCATTCATTTTAGGAAAACCTGCGGTATTTTTATCCAATGCGTGCCAATTTTTGGACGTTTGCGCGTAAACGCTGCCGTGTTTTCATCAGAATATGCTTTAAATAACTATGGCCGGGTGCGTACTAATACTGGTTAATGGGAGTGCTGTGGCTTATGACCTATAGGCGGGAATGGCGAAAGGGCGTGATGTGGTAGCGGTATCCCCTGAATAGGCTCACGCGTTAACGATAACCATCTACAACAGGTGTCTGTGAAAGACAACCTCGAAGAATACGTGTATAGACATAAAATGTAGGGGTTTAGCTCAATTTATACCAGCGATAAAATATATTTGAATCAGAATGCTAGACTCCAAAACCCATACATCCGTATAGTCCGACCATGACAAAATTAACTATATGCACTTACATTTCTGATTTGCCATGTAGACGCGTCTAGTGAACAGAAACACACGAATGCTTACTGTTGCCATTTGTCCTGTATTCGGACATATTTGATATTAGCTTGGCTAGGCTAATGGTCGGAACACCGTCCAGTAAAATTAGTTTCAAAATATTCAACATACTGTTTTTAATTGCAAATATATCAAAGAGAAACAATTCCTATTCCGTGACAGACTTTCTTATACGTCATTATGATTGTGACGCAAGCAGGTGTCGGTTATTCAAAGATTAAGATGTATTCTATCATGGCTCAGTATTCCTATTCCCAGCTTTGATCAATTTCTAAAAAAAAATTTCTTGGAAATTTGAAAATGGATATGTTTATCAGAATCACAGCTGACCAACAGAACTCACAGCTGACCAACAGAACTCACAGCTGACCAACATAACTCACAGCTAACCACAGAACTCACAGCTGACCAACAGAACTCACAGCTGACCAACAGAACTCGACGCGAGGGGCATAAGCGGTCAGTTTTAAAATAGGATCTATATTACGTCCAATAATAAACATCACTAGCCGACAACGTCTGACTATAACCATAAATCACCCACAAGAACAGGGACCTGCTTAATGCTAGATGAATACGTTTAGATATTGCAGGCTATCCTGGAAGGAATGCTGGAGGGAAGGTGTCTGTATTAACGCGGCAACGCGTAGGCCGGCCACAACGGATTCTATAGTGGTCCTTGAAAATTTCAATTTGCAGACTAAGCGAAATATTAAAAACTATTCTTCACTTGGTCTGCAAATGGTCATTTTCTAAGGGAAAATTGAAATTTTCTTGAAGGGTTAATGTGTTAATGTGCGTTGAAAAGCACCAGCTTGTGGCACACACGCGTGGTCTCATTACAGAGGTATGATATCCCATGTCCAGCTGTTATGTATTTTTTACAAATGTGATGACCCTGTGGCCGTTAGCATAATATGAGCCGTTTATTTGTATTGTATGGAGGCCAACCCATAACATGAAGGTGAAGCAGAGGTACAATGGGAATAGTGAATTTATATGTATAGAAAACATAAAAGCAATAATTATCGCAATATGGTGCATTAATATATTTGGCACTGAAAACATAAACACAATACGTATAACTCAGCAGATAAAGGCTGTTTTAGAAAACCTATTCACAGAGAGATGTATAGAAGACATCAGCGAGTCAAGCAAACTGTTATTGTTTATGGAGATAAAGAATGATTTCATATTCGAAAAGTATTTTACAATGTGGCCATATCGAGTTGCTATCGACCTTTGCCATTTTCGAACACTGAATCACAAATTAACGATTGAACCTGGGAGGTGGGGTGGGGTGGGGTGGGGGTGGGGCGGACATGTAGGAAGTGAACGCTTATGTGAAAATGTGCACTGCCTAAACAACGAACTGCACTTGCTCCTTTACTGTGTAAAATACAATACTGAAAGTAAAAGATACACACCTGTCTTGTTTATTATGTTACTAATAACGCAATCTAAAACGCGAAAGGACTCTCAATATGTAACACGGCCGTACTAACAACACTTAGTAAATCTCTTTTAAACACAAATAATCATTGTTATACGTATGTCCAAACTCCCTCCCTCCCTCCCTCCCTCCCTCCCTCCCTCCCTCCCTCCCTCCCTCCCTCCATCCCTCCCTCTCCCTCCCTCTCCCTCTCTCTCTCTCTCTCTCTTCTCTCTCTCTCTGGACGGTTTTACCGTAACTGTGGGGGACATCACTTTTTTTCTCTCATTTTTTGATTTTCATTTCCTTCGTGTTTCTGTGTGCCATGGCAAAATAAAAAATACTTCTAAGATGGATAGGGATTATTACCATTAACTAAACAAAGTGAGAGAACACTGTGGGGACATACTCTTTGGTTGGCAGTTCATGCATTAGCAGCAGTATGTGGATGGGAGATTACACCGCCGCCTAGTCTGTGCACGTGAGTGTTTATCACATCACGTGTTCGTATGCCTCCCGCAATATATTTATTACATGAGAGTGTGAGATAATTTTGTGGGGACATTTCAATGTGAGAGAATGTGAGAGAAATGAAAAAACGTAATAAAACGTAAAAAAATTGAAAAACATGAATCGTGGGGACACAAATTCTAAATATATTTTTTGGACGTTTCACGCTTTTGCCGATCGTTTGAGCGACCGTAATTGTGGGGACAGGGCATTGTTCCCACAATCCGACCATGTCCCCAGAGTGTAGGGTCTAGACGTGAAAATGTCCCCGGAATTACGGTAAAACAAGTTTTCTCTCTCTCTCTCTCTCTCTCTCTCTCTCTCTCTCTCTCTCTCTCTCTCTCTCTCTATTCGTCATATTAACACACTGCATAACGTATAGCCTCATACAGCATTTGCATGGGTGAGCGCAATACAGAGAAAACGCAAACAATGATATGAATATGAGATATAGTAGGCGTGACGTTGTGAGGAGGGGTGGGTTGGTGTGGGTGGGGTGTGTGTGTGTGGGGGCGGTTGTTGTTCGAGAAATTACATTATTATTTGCACGTGCTCGAATCCATTTATATCATTTGAATCGTGAATTCCCCGAAATCTCCATTTCATGGCGACTATACAACTAACCCCTTGGATATTTTGGAGGTAATTTGATTGGTGAGTGGTCTGTTGCTGCCTATGGTGCCCGTTAAATCAGTTTCAAAATATGGAACATAATATTTATAAAATAGTAAAGACATGTAATTCGTACACCTAACTGACTATTCCAGGTTGATGACAAAATATTTCTCTCAATTATGAAGGTGCCGTCAGCTTACATTTGACGTAATTGATTATGAAGTCAGATACATGACAAACACATCGGATTCATCTATTAGTATGTTAAAAACAGTTGCCATTTCTGTTGCGATAGTTGACAAGTTTTACATAGTGCTGTTATGAAATTAAATACACACTTCTTTCATCATCTTTACCTTCCCAGTATATGACAATTAAACCAGGTTTTAACAATGCCAGGTTCGTCATTTATAATCAACACTAATATGTGACACCGTGGCCTTATTTTTAAGCAACCAGAGCAGGTATTCAACTGGTTACATTAGCCACATATCTGGAGACACTAACTGCATCTGTGTTTAAGAATGGAATATGTAGCATTACACCCAGGCAGTTACACTAATGGACCTTTCTATTTTTAGCTGTTCCCCGCCCATCTCTAGCTAAGCTCAACTAACACCTCGTTCGTGTTGTGATCAATCGATCTCTGAAATCCCTGACCATCAGTTTCCAGAAAACTATACCGTTAAGCTGCCGAATATTTTGAAACTAATTTGACTGGGCGCTATTACTGCCTATAGCATGTGTATTAAATAGTAGAGACATTCTATTCTTCCGTGTCTGGAAAATTAAGCGTCACAAACAGGCGATATGGAATTTTTCATGACGTAATGATTATGACGTCAGCATGCACGCCATTTAGTTAATTATGACGTCATATGACGTCAGCTCATCGATTGATACTCTGGAATTCTGAAGTACGTCATGGATTCAATGAATTAGCACGCCTCCTCCAATTGTCTTATCAACAGGCATCGCGTGATATTCTAATAAAATGCCGGTATTAATCCGTTGATGAAATAGAGTACTCATTACTCGCCATTCAGCGTGTCAACAAGCACGCTATAGGCCTACCTAGCATACACAATGGAATTCAAAAATAACATATTACATTCTTGCAATGTGTATACCAAGAACAACTTATACCTTGCTGCGTAGATTCTGAGTTGAGTATTTTAAAAGCAATTTGACAGGGACTTGTTGTTGCTGCCACATCGTTTCCGAATAATCTGCAGAGAATTATTACAGAATAACGCATGATAATTATAACCCACGTGTGTGGGGTAGCGCATAGAGTAACGTAGCAATGCCGGCGGGAAACATTGTTTACGTCTCGGGACCACATATGCGCCAAATCATTTTCCTAACGTGTATGTGTATCACAGTTGAATGCTTTGCCAAAATCTAACCCACATTCAGGTAAAAGAGCCTTTCCAAGTGTGTCCATCCGTCATATGACATCATAATCAACTACGTGATGCATGCGATGACGTCATAATCATGATGTCATGAATGACGCGATATAGTCCGTCGTTAACGCTTAATATTCCGACACGTTGTAAAAAGTGTATGTCTTTACCATTTAATAAATATTCTGTTGAATATTTTGAAACTATTTTGACTGGACGCTGTTGCTACCATAGGCAGCAACAGCGTCCAGTCAAATTAGTTTCAAAATATTTAACAGTGTGCCTGTATATTTTCCTGGAAATTGTTAGTCAGGGAGTTCAGAGATCAATGCAGGCGAGTTGTGGGTGGAGCTTAGCTAGAGATGGGCGGGGCATAGCTAAAACCGGAAAGATCCATTGTTGCTAAAACATTCAGAACGGTTGATCTTACGGTTTCTGAATCGTACATTTGGTAATTCAGTATTTAAGTGCTTAAGCTTATGTGTTCAGCGAATCGATGAGTACAAGGACAATGAAGCTATGTGTAATAGCAGCCTTAAATTGACAAGAAATTACGAAAGCCTAGAAGGCTCATTCGAAATTCAAAATTCAAAATTCAAAACTCGAATTCGAAATTCAAAACACTACTTCGAAATTCAAAATTCGATTTCGAAATTCAAATCTTAAATCGACCAATTATAAACAGTCTTATATATATTAAGAATTGCTACCCCTGTATATACACCGACTGTCACCATCCCGTACATATGCCCACAACCACCCTTACCCATAACCACCAATACACCTATAGCTATTTAAAACGGTACCACACCCACGGACTCAAAGGTACCCTACAGCTATCGCTACCCCACCCATGTACCCATTGTTCTTACCCACACAGCCATATACAACTTTCCCATATTACGCCATATTGATCTGTACCCCACACCGCCAATGTCACTTGAATACACATTGTACCAACACCCATATTTATCCCTATCAACACAACCGTAGCCCCACCCCTACCAATACCCCATATCATGCCGTACCATGCAAGCTACCCCTGCTCCGCATATCGATACGGACGCGACTACATTAGCCTAGCCTACTAGCTTAGCCATCCTAATTAGTATGGCCTACTAGCATAGCTTAGCCTACTGGAATGTCAGAATCTAGTCTACCTGCATAGCATACTAACCTAGGCCGCCTAGCCTACTGGCTGGATTACGATACTAGCCTGTTATGACCTACTAGCCCACCTACTAGACTGATTAAGCTACAGGTCTAACATTCTACACAATCGGCTAAGCATCGTAGCCCGGTCTGGCCTACTGACCTAGCGTACTGACATAGTACACTAGTCTAGCCTACTAGGCTAATCTACTGGACGACTAGGCTAACATAGTAGCCTACTGGCCTAGTCAATTAATGTATTCTACTAAACTAGCCTACTGGCCAATTCTATCAGCCTAGCGGTCTGGCCTACTACTTCCTAGCCTACTGGATTAGCATATTGACCTCACACACTAGGATAGCCTCATAGCATCGCCTAGCACAGTAGTAGCCTCGCATACTAGATTATTGGTCTAGGCTAAAATAGCAAGATAGGTTGCTTACTAGCCTATCCTACTAGCCAGCTAACCTACTAGCCTACTAGCATTTTAGATAGCCTCGACTTACTAGCCTAGCCTACTGGTCTAGCCTATTAGACCAGATCACTAGCTGACTAATCCTACATACTAACCTCTTAGCCTAGTCATCTACTGGTGTATCCTACTAAACTGCTATAGCACACCCTACGGACCTACTGCGCTAATCTAACGTACTCACATCTCCTACTCACCTGACCTGGCCTACTGACGTACTAGCATAACTTAGTGGTCTAACATACACCCATCCTCTCCTAGCATAGAAGCTAGGTCTGCCCTAGTGGCCTATTATACTAATAGCCTAGCCTACTAGTCTAGCATACCAGCTTAGCCGCGCGTACTAGCAGCATGCACTACCCTGGGGTATCATACTAGCCTGCCTTGGCATACTAGCTTACTGATCTAGCATAGTAGGTTGGCCTAGCCTATCATCCACTCAGCCCACCCTGAACCATGTAACATCACCCAGCACACCCACCCCACCGCCGGGCTCTGCGATACCCTTCCACATACTCTGTGTAGGTATGCTCGGAGTATGAGAGTAGCTACGTATAGCGGTGACTATATCGAATTGGTGCAAAGGTATATGAGTGACGATAGAATGGACGATTAATTATGTGCTATGTGAGGCTGAATGGTGGATGAGTGGATGTATGGATACGTTAACAGGATGTGCATGCGTGCGTGCGTACGTGTGTGCATGCGTTCCTGTGTTCGTGTGTGCGTGCGTGAATGTGTGCATGCTTACATTCGTGCACGGGCCCGTGTGCAAGTTTGAGTACCTGGGATTGGTGGGCACTTAGGGTGGGTGGGGTGGGGCCGATAAGTATTTGTCTTGGATGCAAAATTAAGTATTTGGGTGTCATGTATATGTACTTACATCCTAAGGTTAGTATGCAGGCCTTTAGGTTTTTGTATTGGGGAGGGTATAGACTTAGAGTCATGGGTAGATATGTGCTAGGGTAATATTTGCATCACTGGTGGATATGTCTCACATTTTAATATGAGGATACAATTAGCAAAGGTGTATTCATATAGCTATGGGTGTATGGCTAGGTTGTGATCATGTATTGGAAGGGTTAACTTTGCGTGTATGTCATGGGCATCTATTTATGTGTGTGTAGGTGTACCTATGGGGATACGGATTACTCTTGGCTATGAGGTAGAGGTAGCCATGCTGGAAATGGTATTGGGAGTATGTGTGCTATGGGTAACTATTGGTGTAGGCGTATGGTTAATGGTAGCTACTCTACCAGATCCTAACATCTACCACTATCACACTATGGCACCTGTTTCCCAGTACTATATTTACCCACATCGCTACCCCAGCCGTAGCTACACGTGTATCTACCAATATCCGTAGCCCAATAACTACCATACACCCATCGCCACCTGACGCAATAGCTACCCGTACAGCATTTGCTACTTCAAACGTATATCTACCATATCTGTGGCCACATAGATAACCATACCAATTATTTGCACTACCCAGCTACTACCATGCCCACATGCTATACTATATCGTACCGCTACACCTATCCCCATAGCTATCAGGATTACCCGAAATCCATAATTACCTCTATCCTAATACACAGCTACCCAATATCACCACATAGGGACCCTTCCCCTAGCTACTCCTATTACATAGCTAAGTATATAGTGACGAATGTACAGCTACCACCATATCCACCCTAACTGTAGATAACCAGCCAATAGTTCGCCATATTCCATAGCTACCCAGCCATATAGCAACCCTTAACCATACCAACATTCGGACAGTAGGCTAGTCAAATGAGATATGCCAATATTTTGGCCAGATATGCCAGTCATGTAGGCTAGCTGGCTAGTAGACTTGGAATAGCATGCTAAGCCAGTAGGATATACCAGCATTCTGGGCTAGTATAGTATGCCAGTTGGCCAAACTAGTAGACTAGTATGTTAGAAAAGCAGGATAGCAAAGAATGCTGGTAGACTAGGCCAGTAGCGTATAGCTGTAGGCTGTGCCAGTAGGCCAGATTGGGTTACTATGCAAGGAGAGTAGACTTGTATGTCAGACCAGTAGGCTAAGCTAAGAGGTAGGCTAGTATGACAAAGTATTAAGGTGGACAACCAGTAAGATATCAGCCTATGGTATTAGGTAGCTAGCTACTAGGTTAGACAATTAGGCTAATATACTAGATCAGTAGGTTTTGCTAGTAGACTAGTAGGTTAGTAGGGCAAGCCAATCGATTAATATGTTATGCCAGTAGATTAGTCTCCTAGGTTAGGCCAGTAGGCTATATTATGTCAGTAGGATTGTCTATGGGCTGTGGGTATATATCAGTGGTACGACCGATCAGACATAAATTGTAAACATAATTATTTGACATAACAAAAACGAAGGTCTCTCCATTAGGAGCACCGTAATTACCATATAAGTTATAGGTGCATAACAGCTAGAAGGTTAGACCTGTGGGAAATACCAGTAGGTTAGTAGTTCAAGCCAGTATGGTTGGCCTGTTTCCAAGGATATGTTAGTAGGTTCGTCCAGTAGGTTATATCAGTTGGTGAGTGGATTCCGCCAGTAAGAAAAGTTACTAGGTTAGTTGGTTAGACTATACATAGACATGAACTAGACTCCGACGTTATCAGACTAGGGTCGTAGAGTAGGCCAGTAGGCTAGGTTAGTCTAGTAGGCTAAGCTAATAAGCTAGTATGTGACGCCATTAGTTTAGTCGGATAGGCTAGCAGGCTGGGCTGCTATGCTAGCCCAGTATGATAGACTAGAAGTGGGTTATGCCAGTAGGATTTTACCTTACGCCAGTAGGTTAAGTGTGTATAATAGGATAGTTCACGAGGCCAGTAGGCTTGTAGATTAGACTAGTATGCTAGATCAGTACGCTATGTCAGTAGCCCAGGCCAGGAGGCCGGGCTATGCAGGTAGGTTATGGTAGGTTATGAAGTTAACTAATAGGTTAGGTTATGCTAAAATAATAGGATATGCTATGCTAGCAGGCTATGCCCATAGGCTATGTTAGCAGAATATACTAGTAGGCTAGCCAAGTAGCCGAGGTTAGTAGACCGCTAGGTTACTCTGGCTAGTAGGCTAGGCTAATATATAATATAGTATTGGTATGGCTAGTGGCGGTGTATTGTTATGGTATGGTAGTTACGATTGTATGGTGGATGTAGCTATTGGTGTAATACTATAGATAGATATGTGGATATATGTGTTGCTGTAACCACAGGTACGGTGTAGTATCGGTGGTTATATTGGTAGAGTAGCAATTCGCGCGTATGTTTGGCATGGCTATGGTAAGGGTAAGAGTAGGTGTATATTCATCCAGACAGGTATGGATAGAATAGCTATTGGTGTATTGGTGCAGCAGTTATTTGTGTTTTGGTAGGAATTCAAAATATGCGCAGCATACATGTTCATATATGCTCATACAAACACATCGTGACTTAAGTTGTGGCAAAAGCTCCCAGATTTCAGTCTTGCACTCACTCCATTTACCATCATGTCCTAACAGCCAGACCATACACAGTTAATCTAGGACGATAGCGCATCTTTGCTGTTACTGGAACTTGTGATTTTACTGATAAATACTTGTGAAAGTATGCATAGCAAAATTGGCTCTATATTGCTCCGCTTCCATACATTTTTCATTATGCATTTATCGTTGATTTTGCCCAAAACCGAGTGAAAATTAGATATGCCAATATTGAAATGCAGTGATAACTAAGCGAAGCTAAACTTTCCAATTTTAATTCAAATAGGTGATATGCGTATTAGTACGCATGTGCAGTATACAGCCAATCAGTTTGGAGTGCATGTTGGCTATTACCATGGTATGCATTGTGGCCCATATACACATCAGCAATAAACAATAACATTACATTTCTTTCAATAAGAAAGTAAACGTTTCTCCATTTGTTTCAGAAACAGAAGTCACCATCAACCATGCAATAAAATCCGTGTTTCACAATACACAAACGTAAAATCTGACTGGCTGAATTAAGGTTTGAGTTTCGAAGTCGAGTTCTGAATTTCTAAGTGGAGTTTTGAATTTCGAAGTCGAGATTTGAATTTTAAATTTGGAATTTCGAATGGGCCTTCTGGGCTTTCGTAAGAAATTGCTATTCTTGACATGTGAAGCCGCGAAGAAGAAAAATAAGAAAGACATGAAATCGCTGAGACTGTCAAGAAAGCTATTGATTTAGGTATCCAGCGCACGCAACTGGCTTAAACTGGTTGGGAATGATCTAATCTGTGATACTCCTCAGTGATAGTTTCCCTCAGAGGTACTGACTCTTATTTGAGTCAAGATGGCCGTATAATGGAAACGTTGGAATGCATATTATTATATATAATAGCCACAATGTTAATTATGTCTCCTCATCTGGTTGTGATTAAATAGTATGTATCGCGAGCAAACCTAGTATGGGGAGGGGTTTGCCCATAATACAGCATTTGTGTATTGCTGTCTATAGATTGGCTGGATTTTATTGAGGTGAAGTGAATGCATATTGGACTTGTCACGGAACTGACATATTGTTATGCTAAGTTTGGGTGTTGGTGATAGAACAGGCCGTTGAATTGCGCTCACCCCCTTCGACAGCCATAATACATTCATGATATATACAAGGTATGACACCTTCACCAGTGGGCGCCATTGTCAGACGCAAGCAGAATCACTAAACGACATCCGATATAGTATGATCACAGCCGTTACAATTTAGTGTGGCAGTTGTGCTCCTAGTACCGAAGGAATTTATATAAACAAGAGGAGTATGGCTAACCGATAACGAAGTGTCACGATTTAGTTTCTAACAACGGTGGCCACGGGTGATACTAGACAGAAGTTTCACATCGTGTATATATATAGTAGAGTAATATGTCGTAGTTGGATGGGTGGAGGAAATGGGTGAAGGAAATGCAAAGGCCTGTGTTGGTAGTGTTAGTCTTGGCACTATAGCTAACAATGGTCATACCACTAGTCCTGTTAGTCGTAACTCTGGTCGGGTGTGTACTAACATTAGTAGTATTAACACTAACACGACACACATACGCCAATAGAGTCCGCCCACCCAGTCACCCAAACACGTGCGCATGCGCACACACGACAAGATGGGAGTAGCTATTTCACGTACATTCGATGCCATATAGAGCTCACAAATTATCCAATTTTTCCATAAAGCTGACTGTCATGATGACGCCTGCTGAGATTCCTGCTAGCAAACTCGTAATTAACAGTTCTTGTCAAATCATAGTTTACTGCACAATTTGCAAAATTTGATACATCAATTGTCTAATTAAAAATAAATGCTTCATCACCAGGACTCGTCACCTGCTACCCCACTACAGATTGGTCACTTTCATGCGAACATTCGACAGGACAAAACTCTCCTATCGCAATGGTAGATATGTCACTAGGCATGAAGTGTTCAGAATATGCTGATCCCATCGATGCATGAAAGGTTCCCCTTGTCGAACTGCCTACAATAGTGTCTATGCCACAAACCTCTTCAGGAACAAAGAAACATTAGGAAAATAGGAGTACACACAGCTGCCATTGCGGAAGCTGTGGATATCGCGTCTCTAAAACCGGCTTGAACGTCTGTTCAATGCGAAACAAGTCCCAATAATACACCACACCTATGACAGCTGGACAGGCTACACGGCCCCTAATAAATACACGCAATGCATGTCTTCGCAAACACCTGGAACCCTCCACGAATATCCACTGGACACATAGTCTCAAGCTCAGCACTGTGCAAACTGTACACCATGGTTCCACTAGGTGGATGGCAGCGGGCGCTGTTGATGGAGACGGCTTCTGGGGTGTGCGGTGCGAGCGTTTGACAGGTGAGAGTGATCGTATTATATTTTGGTTTCCGGACAGGTGGCTGCATGTGTTGTGCATAATGTAAGTACTTCACCTTGGCTGCATCAAGGTTAAACTTGGATGGATGTTCATGATTGATGCCATGCCTGGGTAGATAGACATGTGTTAGATTATAGATAGCAGGGTAAGGATAATAATAATGTATGCTCACTGCTATTTCAGATATTGCATATACCACAAAAATAACTAATAGAAAACACTAACCCCAAAGAATATCTATATACATATATGTAACCATCACTTAATCTGAAAGCGTAGTATTATCATTCAGACAATGCTTTCGGGGAGGCCAGATACATTTTATCAGCATAGCTGACCTTGGCGTTGTGCACAGTGATTATCTCATGCCATGACTGGGAACCATGTTGATCGCTAAAAAGCAAATGAATTCAGCAAGCATCTTATTTATTTTAGTTTAAGCATATGGGATAATTTGTACAAGACGCATTTTAAAACAGATTTTGTTAGGTCCTGGCAACCTTTTAATAAATACAATCCCATTATGTCAAAGTGACTATCAGCTTAACAATTCCAAGTACACTGGTTAGAAAGTAGGGCCTACATACGTTTACGGCTTAATAAATAATCTATTAAATGATTCGAGACACTCGTACACAATTAGTGATATATGCCTAGAGCCACAAATTGGTAATGATCCATTGATTACAAGCTGTGATGTGTATACGGCACAATCAGTGAAGGGAAGCGTTTGAGACCATTTATTATCTGTCTGATTGCCATAAGTGCCCTCAGAGCTAGAGCTGGGTAAATGAACAATATGGGTCGCTGTTTTTCACAAGAACAGAGTTTGTAAATCCTCACTGCAGGAGCAATACCGATTGAATTAGATTCGAAGATGAAATCGACTTAGAATATTGTCCTCTAAGAGATGTGACACTTAACACTTTCACCAATGAACTCCATATATCCCATTCTCAACGCTACCATACAGGAAAACGGATGAATATTCTGAAATTAATTTCACATGAATTCGTTGCTGTCTTAGGTAGCAATGGATTGTAGTCGGATTATTCTCAAAATATTCAAGGGAATAAGTGTAATATCATAAAGAATATTCTATTTCAGGAATGTGTCTGTAAAAGAGTTAATGGCCACTATTCTGTAGAATTCAAGAGCAACCTATAGCTATGTCGTTTTGCAACATATATAAATACCTACACACAATTCGTTGTGTAATACTAGTTGTGGTGTCTTGATTGTTTCATCGTTTGAAAAATTGAATCAGCGAATATTTTAGAGCAACATTCACAATAGATTACGTCTTGAAACAATTTTCGCGAATTTATTCAGTGGGCAGTGTAATCACTGGGCATAATCCGCTAGCAAAAGTCTTTCCATTTACATTCAAAGCGAACATATTAGAATAACCATAGATAACCGAGCCAGTCACTCCAGTGATGAACTTTAAACAAATAATCTTCTCTTGGTCATCAAATGGAGATTTTATATGAGAAAACCTAAATTCTCTTGAACACATTTGAGATTTAATGGGCTAATAGCATAAAGCAAGCACAGGCAATTAGGTAAAACGTAAGAAATCTCACTTTGACTTACTCGTTGATATTATGCCTTGAGATATTTCACGTGGTGCTTGTGCTCTTGCAGTAACCGATGTCTATGTTGGCTGTGCCAATGGCAGTTGCTGATTGTATCGTTAATCATGGTTGTTATTGTTGTTGGAGTTGCTATAGATGCCAATGCTGCTGTTGGTGGCGGTGGTTGTGATGATTGTGGCTATGGCTATGCATACTGAAGCCAGCATACGCCTAGTGCACCACATCGCTGAGAACGGTGGCGGATCCTCTCCGCACATCAGTCTCAGGGTAGTCGATCCCCGACACCGAAAGCTGGCTGGCTCGGCTACAAACATGTGTCGCCTGCGTAATGGGTTGGTGGGATGCTACCGTTTCCACATGGCAGGGCGTGCATTCCCGCACAACGTATTTAATTATACTGTCATGGCAGAGGCCATGCTCCGAGCACTTTCTTTCTGAGTTGACATCATAAGATTCAATTTAGGGATGGGGAAATGATAACTCGTCTTAGAGTCGGAGGAGTCAGAGAACAGTTCCATTTCGGTTGCAAACTACAATGAAGACAATGGTACATTTTAAAACAGGCCAATTCAACCAGCGACATTTAGTCAGCCGTAGCCATGGGTTGTCTCAACATAACAATAACAGTACTTGGAATAGCACAAGGGATGTTAAATTATGAATAATAAGTAACAATTACACGTCTCAATTTAAAAGGTAGTGGGCAGTCTGAAATAGCAAATGGTATACTAAATGCGTAGAGAATGGTATGTATGTATGTATGTATGTAAATTTCTATAGCGCCGATTCCGGACTAAACCGCTCAAAGGCGCTTTACAAAATTTAAAAATATGCTCTTGTGAAAAGGTGAGTTTTTAACATAGATTTAATTGGCTCAATTTTGTTACAAATTTGAATGTCAGATGGTAGATTGTTCCAAAATTTTGGTCCTGCTCTCGAGAAGGCGCGTTCACCGATGGATTAACGGATAATGGTAATGGTAATTAATGGTAACGGATATTCGGCAAATATGTGGCTGGAATGCAATACCCGAGATAGGAAGATGAGGGCAGCCACCTTACAAGTCCAAACGTGCCAATAATAGCTTAATACAGTGATGGTTAATGGTTAATATATAAATAAAAAGAGCTTAATAATGTAATAATAAAGGTCTAATAATTGAACTGGTCAGCTGCTCTCAAGATCTTCTGTAGAAGAATATCTTAGGTACTGAAAACACCTTAGATGTCTGGTGTAACTCTCAGAGTCTGCATTGCATGCCTAGTGGACAGTTCCAAGCTAGTGTGAATTCCACGATTAAGGAAAATCCTTCAGTTAGTCAATTGTCATTTTTAATAAAAATGATACTGCATCAATAGAGACTGCGAAAGGTAAACGGTATTGGAAAATCCAATATATGACCAGAGCTCTATCGGAGCATGCAAATAACCCGTCAGTAGCAATGTAAAATGATATGGCATAACATTCAAACACACCTAAGTTGCGAAATGTGGTAGCGTTTCGGTAGGAGATATGATAACTTATGGTACGAGGTATTTATACTCATATATTATAAAGGTTACAAACTTACGTTTTGCGATATTGTATACTCCTATACACATCCTATATAAATATATAAAGAATATGTGAACACTAAGTCCTGTAATTATAGTTCAGGAAATAAACGTTAACTGGAGTGTCCAACAAGGTATTGTTCCTACTGATGGAGAAATGCCGAATCGACTTGTAGACAAACTGTTAATATGAGAAATTGATTTAGGTGCTACTATTGTTCCTCAGAAACCTCTAGGCTCCGGTACTCAGAGTGACTGGACTTCTAAAAACATTTACACACTGTGTAATGCAAGACAGGGGTATAATCTGGCACAAACGTGCACACTACACATGCACAATGGTTGTGTTGAGTGTTAACCTAAATGATCAACTATCTATGTCACGGGTCACTATATGCATTGCCAAAACAGATCGCATGGACGTGAGACAACATATCGCTTCAGTATATTCTAGTTGCTGTTGCTGTTCTTGTTTTTGCTGTTGTTGTTGTTGTTGTTGTTGTTGTTGTTGTTGTTGTTGTTGCTGTCAACGGCGGCGTCGTCGTTGTTAATTTGTGTAGCTAAGCTGCAAAGGTTAGCTGCACAGGTGCAATGATATTTCGTCTACATTTAGCTGCAAAATCCCGCAGCATAAATATAACCTGTAAATATAGCACGGCATCGCATTTCTCTGAACACTCTCTAAAGAATCAAAATATATCACTTAATGGGATCACATATACCGCTACGGCCATATTTCTGGCGGAGGTAGTACATTCTTGCCTCTAACCACGTTGTTGCTGAAAATTGTTGCTTGCCCATATAGCAACGGGGTTCGGCAACATCATTAGCAGAATATATCCCATTATAGAGCTAGAGAATTTGAAGTTATAATTCGTCAGAAACGGCTCAATTTTAATTACCTAGATGACTGGATGCGTTGGCAGACACACTCGCAGCTGGGGAAACAGATTGGGAGATGGGTGGTAAATTAGATGAGTGGATGTGTGGACGGACCAACTCCAAACTGGAGAGGCAGATTGGTAGATTGTGGTAAGGGAGACGAATGCGTAGTTCAATGGCCGGACAGATGGACTTGTGGTTGCGATATCTATGATTCCTTCTAGACGATAAGCTGTTCGCCAATTAATCAGTCGTTATGACGTATGCCTGTTACTCTGTTCGTCAATCAGTCGGACAGCCAGACATTCAATGGGTCAGACGACCTATCGGGTGGTCAGACACTCAATGACGCACATCAATCAGTCATCGAGATAATTAGTGAATCATCAAATCAGTTTTTCATACAGTATGGCATTGAACTCGCCGACGCACAGCTACATATTATCTCCACTACATAATTATTATTTCGTGGATTTGGACCAAATAAAGAAACTGCTTCCTTATTAGTCTAACCCTTTAATGGTTACATTTGGTAAAGAAAATCAAATTATTTGCTCACCGACTGTTAATTTGTAGACCAAGAGATTACTACCTTTGTAAAGTTACACGTGGAATGGCTGGGTCTGTTACCGAGCCAGTCATTCCAGTGGTAAATTAAAAAAAAAATGTTTTCTTTTGGATTTCAAATCGACGTTCCATAATACTGCCGAAGATACCGTTTTGGTCGGCTTTGCTATGAAAGGATTAATTATGATATTGCTAAAGAATACATTTTGGGAGCTCGTTTTATTCTTTATTTAGAATCTTAGTAGGCGATCAGAAGGAAGGAAACCCTTGATAACATTTGCGAAATTGATGAACATTGATGTATCATGTTTCCCTCTGAATGACAAGAAACATTTTCTACAAGTAACAATGCATGACATCTGATGAATGTTGGGGAAAGATATGCGTCAATATGATGATTAATTATTGTGTGTATTGCCGCAAATCTTCCTTCAGACAAATGTGATGCACAATATAAAATTAATTTTTTACTTTAAAAATGTACATTCATACCATAATTCCTGAACATAATTCGTTTCATTACATTGCGGTAAACAAACTGTATACAATTTTAACAATTTATTTTCAAAATATCGATGTGAATATGCACCTTTTACGATTTCTGCTCTGTTTATTATTTAACTTCATTTTTTCCAAAATAGTTTTTCCATCTTTTACCTGCAGATGTTCAATGAATACGATCAGATCTAAAAGAGATGTTTCCTCGGTCTTAACACAGAACATATACATCCCATCTTATGTGGCATGGGTGTGGCAGTGGTGTATGTACGTGTGCTCGTTGAAAGATGGTTAACATACGGAGCAATTTCTTTGTAATTACTGCAATAATGCAGATGGGAAAAGTACTTGGAGATAGGGTGGACGCATGGACTATCGATGGAAAATCCACTTTCAGATATTCCCTGCTCATCTCTAGTTAAGCTCCACCTACGCTTCGTCCCTGACTATCAATTTCCAGAGAACTATACGTTATCTGGTGACTATTTTGAGACTAATTTGACTGGTGCTGTCCGTCATCTATTAAGCGTTCGTGACGAACATGTCATGTATGGGAGAAATTAGAGCCGAGGTGGTGATTACATATTGTGTGTTCAGTCTCTGGTTTGTTCCATGATTCGTGTGTATTTAGAATCTCGGTAGCTGGTCAGAAACTACGGAGCCCAGTAAGGGGCATGAGCAAAACACTATTTCTAGATTATTTCGTGCGCACGAAGTGCTATTTCGTGCGCACGAAATATTATATCGTGCGCACGAAATAGTAAATCGCTGTTTTTTTGCACCTGCCCCTTATGGAGCTCCGCAATAAGCAAAGAACACCTTGAGAATATTACCGAAATAGAGGAATCTAATCTCTCAGTCACTCATATGAAGCAATAATAAATTACGTTACTGTTGCTGCCGCAGTCAAATTAGTTTCAACATATTCAGCAGCTTACCTGTGTAGTTTTCCGGAAATTGAAATTCAGAGAGGACAGAGGTCGATCAACAACGCAATGCATAGGTGGAGCTTAGCTAGAGATGGGTGGTGAGTAGCTACAACGGAATTCACTACTGACCTGCTAGTGTATCCGCAGAGAAACAATTTGGTATGGATTGCACCGAAGAATGTTGTTAGTCGATTTGAGAGTGCGAGCGTTAACGTGAATGGAGAGATTGTTGGTACACGAGAAAACCTCTTTGCATGGGCAACCTAAATTCAATGGACGTTTGAATGTAATCCGTTCAAGATATGTTTTTCAGTAGTACATCTATCACATGTGCTTCCATTGTCTTCTCCAATACTCATGTATCGATGGTGCTGCTAGTATCCGTAAACATCGCAATACAAACTGCCACAGCTTATATAATACACACGTAATACAGGTATGTGGCCGCAGCCATGCACCGATAATGATCTATTGATTACAATCTTTGATGTACGAACTGAACAATCAGTGCACGGAAGAGTTGGATATCCTTAATTATCTGTCTGGCTACCAAATACGCCCTCAGGGTAGAATCTGGCCAAGTGTAAAGCAGGGTCACTCTTCTCTTATATACTGTGGCTTGAAAATTCCTCAACCCACTTGGCTGGACAATGATGAGATTTTCTTCTTCAGGCTAAATCGAGAATTAACTCAAAGGATTAGCTGGCTTCGCTGTCTGAGATGAGTGTGCTCTAAAGGCTTTACGCATGTTGTATTTAGTTGGCAAAATGCTTTAGAATTCCAAATTAGATATCTTCTATGTCTTGGTACCACAGACATTATAGCTGCGCTTGCATATTTCTTATTGGAATACTATTCGAGATTAGCAGACGATAGGCTTATTTAAAGGAACAGTACGTATTATCACAATGAACATATACCTTCAAACTGATTTCCAAATTGTATTCCTCAACACAATCCACATACCCGATATAATTTGGTAGCACATACCACTTCACTAACAATTAAACCAAATCATTAGAATAAGTACTATCTAATAAACAGAACAAATACAATTAAAAACGCACACGTATGATGTGAAATAAATTGAAACACATTAGTTTCGAAATAGTAGCTTATCCGAATCATTGCTGTAAAATTAGAAGAGTGGTGTTGTAAAATAGTTATTTTGACATGAAATCGATGTAGTAAAGAGACATGTGTGGCATAGCCTCCATTACTTGAAATGCCAGCGCATCAATTTAGAGTGAACTATACAAAAAATCTGTTCAATATCCTGATATTAATTTGGCTGGATAATATCGCGACCATTGACAGCACAGATTCGGATTCGGATTCCAAATAGTTTCAAAATACTCATCAGAACAACACTTACACACGGAAGACTGGGGCGCCGCTTGTTGGTGAGGGTCTATGAGGCTAATGGACCTTTCCGGGTTTAGCTATAGCCCGCCCATCTCTAGCTAAGCTCGTGTTGGGATCGATCGATCTATGAACACCCTGACTATCAATTTCCAGAGAAACTACACACGGAAGCTATTGCAAATGTTGAAGCTAATTTGACTTGGTGCTGTTGCTGCCTAAGGCAGCAACGGCGGCAGCAACAGCGCCCAGCCAAATTAGTTTCAACCTATTCAACAGCATGTTTATTAAATAGCAAAGAATTACAAAGACATACAATTCATACAACGTGTCGGACTATTTGAGATTTGATGACGGTTATGGAACCCGGTGTAACATAATGACCGTGCCGTCATCATGCACGCGATGAGCTGATTATGACGTCATACGAGGTCAGATGATGGATGGATACTCTGGAAAGGTGAATTAATGAATAAATCCAGTTTTCAGCCAATCATGATGCCATAATCAAATACGTGGCGTGTAGACTGTCGTCATTATCAATTATTTCATGAATGACTCGATTTGGTCCCTCTTAAAAGTTTAATAGTCCGTCAGGAAATGTATCTCTACTATGTATACGCATTATGTTCACTATTTTGAAATTACTTTGTCTATGAGCTGTTGCTGCCATGGTTTGCAATCGCACCCACTAAAATTAGATTCAAGATATTCAACAGCTTACCCGTGTACTTTTTCTGGTAATTGAGTTTCAGAGAGTGCATGGATCGATTGATCACAACATGGGCACAGCGTGGGTGGTGTTTAGTTAGACGTGGGTGTGCTATAGCTATTACTGCATTCCTCTAGTATCTACCCATTAGAGACATGCACTATGAGTTTGAATGTATTGTATAGAAATGTGTGTTGACATTGAAAATGAGTACTTGATTTATAATACATTCTTTCACTAATATACAGTGCAGGAAATCCATGGATTCTCATTTGAACTCTAACTCAAACCTTTGCTATGGGTCCAAATTGATTGTATACTAGTATTGTTAACTTGTAAAAAGTATACCTACTCTCATAGATTTCCCAAACAATATCAGTAACTCGACGTGATAGTTATTTATTAAGCTAGAGGTTTTTTCACCCATACATAATACAAGATTATATCAATATCATTCCTTCCATTCTTAACTTGTCACTGCTTGATAAAACTTTAGCTGTAATAGTGTGTAATGCTTGTGAATATGTCATTTGCCACCAATAATAAGGGGCATTTGTGTGTGAAAACTCGTAAAAATAAAGAAAGTTAGTCTTAAGAGGTGCTGTAATACTTTTGATGCGTGTTATTATCATTATGTGTGACCATATATTTGGTTTAAGGGTTACAGTTCTTACGTTTTTAAGCATAACCAATGCAACAACTAAGTATGGTTTATTACTCGTCTTGCCCTGCTTATGAAATTATGTTACGAAAGTTTAGCAGGCCATGTCTGGTTTGGCGGTTGGCTGCGTGGTAAGAGTCAGCGTAGAGATACACATTAGTAATACTACCAATAAAACGATCACCCAACTGTTGAATATTTTGAGCTTCTAGACAACGGAATTTCAAAATATTGAACATTTTCAATGTATAACTTCACGATATATTCAATTCTATCAGGCCAGCATCATAAAAATAAGTGATTTTTCTAATCGAATACGCATCTAGGGAAATGGATAATGCAAAATATGGAGATATTGGCATTTATTCGCCCATGAGCTGAACTTCAAGACACACGTATAGGTGTTTAATGGTGGATATTCTATCACACTATTATGTCAACTGCAACTCAGAACTTGCAATGTGGTACCTATATCAATGAGCAATGTAATGGTCAGTACCTTTTGAGAGAATTGCGATTTTTACTCAGTAAATTTCCATTCAATGGGCAATACGGGAAACACTTTCCTTGTAAATTGGCAATTGGAATTTACAGAACAACATTTTGTGAAGCGGTCGTTTTGGTCGGTTTGACGATTACAGTGTTACTGGACAAGAACCACCCCCCCCCCCCCTCCCCCCACCCCCACCCCCATAATTTCTCCTAGTCAGTGTCCAAGAGATGACTTCTTTTGAAAATGTATAACAGGAATTAGGTTAAAAGTAATATACCTGAAACCTGTTAGTGTCATATGCAGCAGTAATTGCTAGTCATTGCATAGCATTTAGCATGTCGGTTTCAAACGATTAGTTCCCATATCGTGATCACATATAGTCAAGGTAATAAGTCGCACGTGCAGTCAGAAATTGGGTAATCTATCTGAAAACAATACATGCCATTTCGAAATCAATAGGCCTCGTGCCACAATTGCACTTACTTTTCGTAAATATTACCCGCCGGGTGTAGCTAATTGTTTCTCCTGAAAAAAAATGTGTTGATATCTTAGACAGCAATGGCTTTGGGAAACACCATCGTTATAATTTGTGCTTCCTATAGCGTTAGGAGAAGAGGTAGTATTTTTTTCCCTAACGCCAACAGGTTCTCGGTTTAGAATGCACACACCTAATGGCAAACGCATCTAGCTTACCTGTTCTGGCAAGAATTATCCAAGCAATCCGTTTAAGATACATAAATTATATCAACAGTTATGGTTACGTAGATCACGCACAGCGCAGAGAAGGCTCAACATAGCAACATAATGCAACATATATTCACAGCGTGTATTGCACCACAGGTGTGACACAAACAATACTAGTCAATGATAAACTTAGGCGAGAGAATGGACCTTTCTAGAGTAATGACGTCATGTGGCGTCATAATCGGCTAAGCGGTTTGTAGGATGACGTCATAATCATTACGTCATACATGATTCTATACGGCCTCTAGCTCTTAAAAGTGCGACACGTTGTAAGAAGTGTATGTCTCTACTATTTAATAAACATGCTGTTGAACATTTTGAAATTTATTTGACGCGCCCGGTCAAATTAATTTCACAATATTCAACCGCTTACCAGTATAGTTTTCCGGAAAGTGATAGTCAGGCACTTCATAGATCGATCGATCCAAACACGAGCGAGGTGTAGGTGGAGATTAGCTAAAGAGGGGCGGAGCCTAGCTAAACAAGTCCATGGTATTACCATTCGACTGTCTCGATATTAACTTTTTGAAAAATACTCCACATTATAAAAAGGGCAGCATTCAATTCCCTCGTTACATTAAATAAATTGATTTACATAATACATCACTGTTAATGCTGACGTATGTTGTTCTGTGCCTGGCGTAGTTTAAATAGATCGTGTAGCCGCAGTCAGGCGTTCGTCTTCTTCGACCACTGTACATTGGCCCCAGACTGAGTACTGAGGTCTCTGAGTGTCTTCTTGGTCATCATTACTGCTTCTTTATGATGTATGAAGTCCAAATTTAAATTTGAATTTGTCACCAGAGACAGCACATTTCAAGTCTCTCTACGCAGCGTTATCTGCCGGCATTTGCAAAGCATGGCTAAACAAATACCCTCGCCTTGCGGGTTAAATATTTTTATTTTCACGGACCGTGAAATCTATGGCACATAGTGCACAATGCGTCATAGAGTTTATCAATATCGAGGGATAATATGACGGTGTTCATGGTGACAGGGATCATGCGTATCCAAAACTGGCACCAGAATGAAGGAAACACGTTTTAGCTACACCGCGCCCATCACTAGCCAAGCTCCACCGACCATGTGCCTATGTTCGGATCGATCGATCCCTGTGCTACTTGAATCTATATTTCGAGAAAACTCTAAAGGTAAGTTGTTGAATATTTTAAAACTAATTTAACTTGGTGCTGTGACTGCATTTGGCATCATCAACATATTCAGCTGAATGTGTTTTAAATAGTGAAGACATTAAATTCGTACAACTTGCAGGAGAATTACGCGTTTATGGCGATTTAAATCGCGTCATTCAAGACGGAATTGGTTATGACGTCAGCCTCCTTATGTCGGCATATGATTGACCCATTACCTGCCTTCAATTTGTCCTGCACTTACAGTTCGACAGCACCTGTGATTTACTATTTTCTGGAACAGAGGAATCATTGATTGGCGGATCATCACTTTCCAAAGATGGACTGGGGCGCTGATTCATGTCTGTAATGTACCTCAATGGCTGGCGAGCCGCATATCAGTGAACCGCCGACTTCGTCTCCAGCTGATGCCAGTATATAGGTAATCACAGCCCGAGCCATTCCCACATGGAGCGCAGCGGAGGCCTCTATCTTTAGAAACTGTTCACTGTACACTCTTTACTCGTACTCAGAGTTTTACTTGTCGCACGCCATTGGCATTACAGCCCGCTGGGTGTAGCGCATCCAATAACTATGATCATTCTATGGTGTCAATGGCTATCTTGATACAGTCCCAGTGGTTAGACCGTATGCACTGCCATACGATTTCGGGTCGGCCATGCAATCAGTGCACCGCTCAGTTCTCGGTTAACCTTTCACGACGAAGCCGGCCATAACCGGCCTGTTTAATGGTCCTGGGGAATGTCCATTTGCAGGCCAAGAGAAGACTATTTTTGGAAAATTTACAACTGGAATGACTGTCTCGATAACAGAGCCAGTCATTCCAGTGGTAAATTTTCAAAAATAGTCTTCTCTTGACCGGCAAATGGACATTCAATAAGTACATATTAAAATCAAATTAAACAAATTTAGTCATTAAAGGATTAAAACTGGTCTGACCGAGCGCGCTGCTACTGTGGGAGTTAACAGCTCATAATGAAATTGATTTCACAGTATTTATCAGAAGTATGTTTACAGGCCATGTAAGACGTATCATGTTCAAATGTATAATCATTTCCCGACGAAGCCGTCTAAAACCGGAATCTGTGATCTTGAGGAATCTTAATTTATAGGCCAAGGGAAACCTTTTTTGAGAATCGATCACTGTAATGACTGGTGCAATAACGAAACCAGGCAGTTGGCAATTAAAATAAAATAGTATCTTGGTCTGCAAATCCACGTTTCCAGAGTATCCATCTGCCACCTTACGTCATATGACGTCATAATCAGCTACTCGGCGTGTAGGATGACGTCATACACATTACGTCATACATGATTAGATTAAGCCCGTGTTTAACTCTTAATAGTCTGACACGTTGCACGAACTGTATGCCTTTACCATTTAATACACATTCTGTTGAATAGTATGACATATATGTGATTGGGCGCTGTTAATGCCATAGACAGCAGCTGCACCCAGTCAAATTAGGTTCAAAATATTCAACAGCTTACCTGTATAGTTTTCGGAAAATTGATAGTCAATAAAGTTCAGGGATCGATCGCTAGCAACACGAAGTGTGGGTGGAGCTTAGCTAGAGCTGGGCGGGACATATCTAAAACTGGAAAGGTCCATTGACATTCAATTCGGAAATTGTTGCAGCAACGAGTTTCAGTCAAATCGTTTTCAAAACATTAGATAGTAGAATACGCATTTTCTGGTCATTATTTTGCAAACAATTTGAAGGAACGTTGTTGCTGCTATCGGTAGCAACAATTATCAGTCAAATTGCTATAAACACCTCTAGCTTAGCACGTTTCACGTTTACAATAGGGAATACACATTTAGAATCGACCTACTATGCGCTTACAGCACTCTATACAGGTGGATCAGCTCACATATGTGGTAAACACGACAATGACTATTAGTCCAGTAGAAATCAACAGAAATATAGGTTAACCCGGACATTTGTATAACAGACGATTTTGTGTTCCACACACTTTTTATGACTGTCCAGAGTCCACACAAGAAATTCTCACAAATTCACACTTGGGGAAACCTGATTTTTAACCCTTTGAAGTTAGGGAACGAAATGTGAACAATATTTAGCATAAATAGTTAATCTGTCGAGAATTTTATAAAATTAGACCTACTGACAATTGCTATTGTCAATTGTGTATATGACAACAGATCCCAGTCAAATAACCTGTAGGACATACTAATGTAAATTAAAATTAATCAGTAAAACCTGTCTATAACAACCATATATGATTTGATACATGAGTGCGAATTCCAGAACATGGTACATCAAGGTATGGCCAGTTTTTTTAAAGATCTGACGGAGAGAGTTACACATATGGACAGCATGTTGATCGCAACTATGCAGCCAATGATATAAATATTCCTAACGCTATTATTCTTACTATTACAATAATATATAGTCCGGGGTAAATTTAGAAAATGTTACTTGAAGGAAGTTAAGTCGATTCAATTATAAAACGATAAATATATAGAGTCAAAATCACATTGTTCATGCTAATTAATGGTTTAGTACAATTATGTCTGACCCTACGCAAGAAAAAAGATGTGTTGTATGTACTGTTTCCCATGATAGCAGCAGTTCTAAAACACTTAGTCATAAAGGGCTTTCAACGCTGCTTGACGCTTCAAAGCTTCGTGGCGATGGTATTGATATGAAACTATCTCCGTCGAACGAACATTATGTACACGATAAATGCTACAAAAATTACACGTTGCCTAGAAATATTGCAAAAGTGCAACAGCAAAACAGAAACGATGAAGGAGTGCGACCATCTACCCATACACTGCGCTCCGACTCTAATCATTATGATTACCATACTCATTGTTTGATATGTACTGAAGAGCTCGACTTTGATGCTGTCCGCCGTCACTCTGAACGGCATTCTCACATAAGCAATATTGAGTATGTTGGTAAGGGTAAACTCAGTGTTGTCCAGGGAACCTTGTTAAACGCGTGTGGCAAAAGGCACGATTCGTTAGCGAATGATGTTAAAGCAAGAATACTTTTTGCAGGTGACATATGTGCTGTTAAAGTCAAATAGCAAGAATTCATCTCTTGTAGTAACATCAGTTCGTGTGTTGCTTCTGGAAGTAATGCCCGGAACTTTGATGACATGAATGGTGCGGGCTTTAACCATCTATGCAATTGGCTAACAGCACCAGAACAGCAACAGCGCAAATTCACTTTACACGACCTTCGTACGCAATTGACCACCTGCTTGCCAAATGGTGTACCCGCATATAGCATAAAGCACGTCCAGCGTCGTCTGCTCGGCCGATTTGGGACAGCTGTGACAATATCCCAGGTTGAATTCAAGACAAGCGTGGTCATATTGACTGATAGAGCATCTTCTATCATACACGAATCATATGCAGCATCAACCAGTGACGAGAGTGATGACACTATGCGACTTGTTAGACTGGTGGGATCTATGATTAATCAAACAATTAAAGATATTGATCAACCATCAGATGGGTATCCAGAACCGTCCAGTTTAGACCTTGAAAAGCTTGAAATCGAGGTGCCAGATGCATTGAAACATGTTATTTCATGTATCTATTCTGAACCTCGTAGTGAATCTGCCAAGATGGTATATGTATGTCATGTTATCATGCAAGCTGTTGGAAATCAATCATTTGTATCACCACTGCTTCTGTCCATTGGTTTGTTCATCCACCAGTCTACCCGCGCCCGTGTTATCATAGATATGCTTTCATCCCTGGGACTCAGTCCTTCCTATGACCAGGTAATTGCATTTCAGAAATCTGCAGATGGAAGCACATCCGTTGAAGACCTGTGTCCTGGGCTCGTGGAGAAGAAGGATGGAGGGGTTTTTTGTCAATGGGTAGCTGACAATTTTGATTACAACGAGGACACGATTTCTGGTCACGATACAACGCATGTGATGGGGATCATTTCGTGTCAAACAATGGCATCAACCGAAAGCAGGGATAACCCAGTTGGGGCAATATGTCGTAAAACTATAACTGCTGATGAGATCAAAGAAGCTGGTGATTTTGAGAGCTTCATGCTGCCCTACACGTCTTCTAATAAATACCTAATGGCTGATGTAAGGATACAGACCATTAACCCCATCATCTTACCTTTTGCTATGCACGGTCAATTAGACACATTGTGGTTGTACTCTAGCCTTCTCACAAGACAGCCACCAAACTGCCAGGGGTTCATGTCTGAAATAACGACATGCAACAATTTCCACTGCACGGCAGTAGTTTATAACCCCATGGTACCTTTGAATCCAGGAACAAATGAAGCTGTATATAGTACCATGATGGATGTGCAGTCCCAATCCCTAAAGGCAGGACTGTGTTGCACAACCATAACATTTGACCAGCCATTGTACTTAAAAAGCTACACAATTAAGCAAGACACTCATCCACAGTTTAGGAATATGTATATAAGGCTGGGTGGCTTCCACCAACTAATGTCCTTTCTTGGAGCGGGCTGTAAGATCATGGAGGGGAGTGGGATCGATGATTTGTGGGCAACCGTGTATGCTAGGAATTCCCTACCTAGGATAATGGAGGGAAAAGCGTACACAAAGACATTAAGAGCATGCCTCCTTACACATGCCGCATTACATCTTTTGCTAATTCAACCCGATGTTGATAATATTTCTCTACAAGGCAGTGCTGCAGACAACACACCCAGCAGTACATATGGTGAATCTGAATTTGCAGAGCTGCAAGATGAAGAAAGTGATGTTGATCCTGATAGCGATGATGCTTCGGATGAGCAAACAACCGACACACAAACATGCTGTGAAAGTCAAACACATATGTCAACGGATGATATGTGGTCATAGTTGCGCAATTTATACAATGCTATTATGTCACATGATATTTCAGCAGACGCTGTTTGTGACAACACCCATTTGCAAGACCTATGTAAGCAAGTTTCTAATTTGAAGGAAAACGTAGAGAAATCAAGAACTGGTAAGTTGTGGTCGTTGTTCATGGAATTTGTCGCCATTGTACAATTGCTCATCAAGGCTGAGCGTACTGGTAATTGGCTCCTTCATTTAAAGGCGACACAACTAATGTTGTCATTCTTTGCTGCTGCAGGGCACAACAATTACACAAGGTGTTGTCGCCTTTACCTCCAAGATTCTGATGGTCCCATGCACGAAGGGAACTTTGCTCTACGCAGGAATGCTAAACTGTATTGGAGTGGTACCTGGTCTGATATGACAATTGAACAGAGTCTAATGACAGCTGGGAAGACAGGGGTGGATTGATCAATATAGCGCACACGGAATCCGCTAGAACAAAGTGGCTTCTCACTGCACACATCATAGCACAGTACACACACGCTCTGCGGTCATTGACTGACACGTTCACCGGGACATGGCCGGAACAACACAGAGATGTTCACCCTGCACATATGAGACGAGATGTAGAAGACATGAAGAAATTCACTCTGTTTCTCAGAGAACACAATCCATTCGCAGTTGAAGACGACCAACTGAGAAATATCGCAACGGGTTGATTGCAGACCATCGTGTTACTGCCGGTGATGCCATTGATATTGGTCGAAGAATTCATGAGAAGTTAAATGAGAAAAGGTTTGGCGACATTACGCTAAAGAAAGCAGATCAAGCTGTAACATTTGCTGTCATGCGAAATGTAGTTAAAGTAGGAAATGAAGATGTCCATATGTCTTCCCAGGAGCTGTACCATCGCTTACTGTCAACTGCATCTGTTTCAGGACCTCCAGACAAAGCGATCTTTGAATACGAGCTGGCAACGGTATGTCCCGCCCTCTTCCACGATGACGGAACTATGAGGAAATCGCAAAAGTCACAACTGGCGAAGTATATAATTGAAATGAACACATCAATGCTACAGCAAGAGACAACAGAGCCAGCTGCAAGAGTATTTGATAGCTGCGCACTTTTGCATCGGATACCATGGCCTAAGGTTGGAACACTGGAGACAATTTGTAGCTCATTCGTAGCATCAGTAGTACATTATCAGAGGCTTGATGCACCTGTATGCGTTATATTTGATAACTATCAAACTGAGACCGCAAAAGATCAAGAACAGAAGCGACGACGGCTTAATCAAGTTGGCGCTCCTGATGTAGCTGTCCAAGACAACACACCTTTTCCAGGAAACAAAACTGGATTTCTATCAAACAAACGCAACAAGCAGAATACCATACATCTGTTGGCAAAACATTTATCAGATGCAGGTGTTGAGGTGGTACATGCAGTAGATGAAGGCGATGCTGATGTGGTGATTGTAAGGAGAGCATTAGAATTGGCAGGAACTGAAAGAACAACGATAGTTGTTGCTGACGAGACAGACATATTGATCTTACTCCTATACCACGCAAGCACCTCTGTAAATATTTTCCTACAAACAAAGCAACATAAGCTATGCATCAAAGTGGCCACAGAGATCTTAGGCAAGGAATTGTGTGTGTGCCTGCCATTCGTCCATAGTATGTCTGGATGTGACACGACATCAGCTTCATATGGCATGGGCAAAGTAAAGCATATGAAAATGATCCAATCTTCACCAACCCTCAGACAAGATGTACTTGCATTTGGCGACATCTCCAGATCAAGGCGGATATAATGGTTATTGGTGAAAAGTACATTAAGTATTTGTATAGTGCTGGATCAAGAAGTCCTGGCTTAGACAATCTCAGATACATGACTGCCATCTCTCCTAAGCATGTACCAGTTGAAAGGATGCCACCCACACGTAGGGCAGCATACTTCCATAGCCTTCGGGTTCATCTCCAAGCAAGAACATGGCTTCACCTAAACACTGTGTTAAAGAAAGAAGAGTATGGTTATGCAGTAGAACAAGGATCAGTGACGGCGATCATAACGGACAAGTCAGCAGCGCCTCCGGAGTTACTTCTAAATATAAGGTGCCAGTGTAAAAGCAGCACACGTCTGTGTTCCTCGTGTAGTTGCTTCAAGAAAGGCATTCCCTGTAGCATACATTGTAAATGTGAAGGTCACTGCCTTAACAGCTCGAAATTTGAAAGTGAAAATGCATAGACAAATTTAAGCCATTCTGCCTGTTCGCTGTGTTTCACAACAGTCGCTCAGTTTGCATTACATTTATAGTTTATCAAGTGATGTTGATGATGACATACTTTAAACTGTACAACACTTACCAAAACACGGGTTTTTAGAGTCAAAATACATATTACCTGATTATTGGTCATCGCCTTGGCGGACATTTTGAATTTTCTCTAAAAAACATATTTCCCCATGTGTGAATTTTGGAGAATTTTTCTGGGATGTAGTTTGGTCCATACCGAAGTGATTACAACAAAAATGTGTCTGTTATACAAAATGTCCGGGTCATGTCAATTTCTACTGTACTATATCGTTAGTGGGAATGGTTTTATAGGGGAGTTGACGCTACAGTAAGAACAATAGAATCCCAAATAGCGTTGGCTACACAAATCAAAGTACAATGGCGGCTCAGAAGAAGACGGTCGTCACTCAAATTTTCAAATATTTTCCTAATGTTATTGCTTCAGGATAACTTTAACGAAAGGAATGTGTAAAACTGATTAAGGACTCCTCCTACTAACATCAGTTAAAAAAAACACCAAACCCCCCCCCCCCTCCCCATCAGTTCACCATTATTCAAATGGCTGGCCGGCTGTTGCGAGAACTGTTCTCTAAATACTGTGAAAATTAGGCCGTTGACAGATTAAGGCACACTGACCAATGAAAGTGTATTATTTGGTCATCTGAAAGTGAATGTTCATGAAGCCTGCCAACTTGATCTAACCATTTGCGGATATTATCTCACGTTTACATTCCCATTTCATGGAATCTACATATATTACTTTAATGATAAGTAATAAAGTAGGTAATTGGACAATTAAATAACTCGGTTTGAGTTGAACCAATTTGCACACCAATTATTCCAAGGATGTTTGACAATTACAGAGCTTCTTCCAACTTATAGACTAATGTACATAATAGAGGTCTTTATGCTGAAATTTACAAAATGGGTCTGAACATTTAACGTTTCATGACCTATTTCAATTTAACAATGACCTCCTGACCTCAAGAACTCGAATTTACTTCCCGTCAGCTATGTGCCCTATTAGTATGTATGTATGAAATTGCCAGTCTTGACTATTTGTTTAGTTTGATTTAGTGTATTCTAGGGTTGATAAATGTTTATCATAGGCTTCCACACGCCAGTTTTATTCTTACCACTCTTTAGACCATGTGTTTGTGTATGAAGCTGTTTAGGCATGCGTATTAACAGAGGGGAGGAATATCAGACCAATCTAGCTCTTTAGCAGTGAGATAGACACACGAAAAATGAAAAAGGAAATAAATCCAACTGATAAGAGAGTTGTTGATACATATGATACGCCTGAAAGAAGGACGTCAAACCATTTCATGATACCCTCTGCAGTGGTCTTGAACAATATCCATTTACCACTGGAATGACTGGCTCGATTATCATTCCAGTGGTACATTTTCAAAAATACCCTTCTCTTCCCCTGCACATTAACATTCAATAAGGAGATAATTTGATTTCATTGACCAAATTTCCAAATTAAAGGGGTGAAACTGTTGAACAATATCTGACTGAGAAATATCTCGTATGATGTAATTCATGAATTGGTGCACCGTGCTTGCTGCTCGATTCTTGCGATGGAAACCTGTGGATCAAATAAGAAATATAAATTGTAATTAATAGATATCAGTATTCTCTGTTTTCGATAAATGTGGCTCAGGAGCATTGGATGTTGAGATAGTGAGTGGGTTTGATGAACTATCTCAGGGAAAGCGACTTGGAAATGTATCAACAGTATGAAAAGCTGGTGATATAAGATTTAATCTGGTGACGGCAGAGCGAATACTCATTGGACCTGTCATTAATTTGGCATAGCGCGATGCATATAAATATTACCTGGGGTATATGCTTGTCTCAAACTGTGTGGATAACATATGGCGAGCTTTCTTAGTAGACAAAAACCAACAATGGACCCTTTCCACTGTACACATCAAGTGTATGACGTCATACTCATCTACGTGGCATATAGTATGACGTCTCAATCAATGACCTCATGAATGACTTAGATAAGTACGTCACGCACGCGTAGTTGAAGACGGACAATGCGTTGTTGTACGAATTGCATGTCTTTACTCTTTAATATATATCATGTGTAATATGTTTAACCTAATTTGACTGGTCGCTGTTGCTGCCATAGTCAGCAACAGCACCCAGTCAAAGTAATTACAAACTATTCAACAACATAGCTGTATAGTTTTCAAGACATTGATAGTTAGGGCATTTAAGGAACACGAGCTTAGCTAGAGATGGGCGGGGCATAGCTAAACCTGGAAAGGTCCATTATCTGCATTATTAGCTTTTGCACACGGCATGTAAAATACTAATCAAAAAATATAGCAATGCATCGGAATGTCTAGCGATTGCTATTGCATACAAGATGATGTAATGCATGCATCTATTACCTCACTCAATCATATGACGTTATACTTAACTACGTGACGTGTAGGCTGACGTACTAGCCACGACGTCATGCATGATTATATATTGTCAATCATTAACGCTTAATACTCCGTCCGATACGGTGTACGAATGGTATGTCTTTAGCATTTAATAAACATTATGCTGACTATTTTGAGACTAATTTGACTGGGCGCTGTTACTGCCATAGCAGCCCAGCCCGTCCATGCTTTGTGCGTATTGAGATAGATTTCCATAATTTGAATTTTGAATACCTAGAATCCCAATTTCATGGTAACTATACATGTAAACGTGTTAACTATTTTGAAACTAATTTGACTGGGGGATTATGCTGCCTATGGCTGTAACAGCAAACAGTCAAATTAGTGTTAAAGTATTCAAACGAATGTTTATTAAATGGTAAAGACATGCAATGCATACAACTGACACAGTATTAAAAGTTCATGACGAATTTAGCTTCGTCATTTATGACATTTTGCTTGTGACGTCAGCCCACATGTGACGTAATTGACTATGACGGCATAGAGTTGAGTGACTGATAAGATTCATCAATTGTTGGTATCTTCCTTCAGCCACACAGTACACACGGTCTATTGATTATACAGCTTTACGCCTGAACAACAGAACCATGCTGGAGACGAATTCCAGGCCAGTAATTACAGATCTGTCTAACATAAGAACCCTTAGGATCGCAGACAAGGACGGCTTTATGAGTATGTGACGCTATGCAGTGTATATGGCACCCGCTACGGGTAGGGGTAATGATGCCATTCTCTACTCCACGCCAAACCACCTATTAGATCGGATGATGAATTACTGTCAATATCTTGGGTTATTTTCCTTTATAGCCTTATGAAATATAATTGGCAAAATCGTTCTATTTCAGAATTCCATCTGCTCCATCTTGTATGGCATTAGGTCACAGAAATCTTAATTGGGCAAAGACCATTCTCAGTCTTATACTTTGTGAGATGGGCCGAGGATGGCATCTGCACCATTAGATATGTCAGTGAGGAATTATAATCAGGGTACCACTTCAAGAAATTCTCCAGAGTTCGTTCAGTAGTGCACTCCACCTATATGTACATAAGACAATCTGGCGGCAGACATGGTATACGTCACCG
This sequence comes from Chaetoderma sp. LZ-2023a, assembly GCA_034401795.1. Lineage (NCBI taxonomy): Eukaryota > Metazoa > Mollusca > Caudofoveata > Chaetodermatida > Chaetodermatidae > Chaetoderma > Chaetoderma sp. LZ-2023a. The sequence continues at coordinate 66,376,439 of CM067375.1, forward strand.
AGTACACATTCAAAGGGTATTCACGCCATTATAAAGTAATGGGCCTATCCCGTTTTAGCTATGTCCCATCCATCTCTAGCTAAGCTCCACCCACAACTCGCTCGTGTTGCGATCCATCGATCGCTGATCTCTCTGACTATTAATTTCCAGAACACTATAGGTAAGCTATTGGACATTTTGGAACTAATTTGACTAGGCGCTGTTGCTGCCTATGACGGTAACAACGGCCAGTCAAATTCGTTTCAAAATATTCAATAGCGTGTTTAGTCAATAGTAGAGACATATACATCGTACAACTGTCGGACTATTAAGAGTTAAAGACGGACCAAATAGAATTAATTTTGACGTCATATGATCGATGGATGGACTTGGAAGGGTCTATTATGATGACTCCGAAACAGTAGAAAGAGTAAATTCATATTCTTGAGGAAAATTGTCAAAATGGGGTAGAATTCTACATAAATATAGATTAATAATTTAATCTGATCCTATATTTAAGCACATTTGACAAGTGTGCGATGAGTATCGTGATCTATTGTGATTAATATGTGAGCATATACATCTATAAGATAACGATACATTGAAATGAATGCATCCGGGCTGTCACCCGCTTACATGACGTCATGACCAATTACGTCGCACGCAGGCTGACGTCTTATAAGTAAAATGTATCATTAATGAAAGCCTCCGTCGTGATCATTGAATAGTACTTCAAGTGTACGAATTATCTCTTTGATGATTGTACAATTTAATAAGCATTCTCTTGTATATTTTAAAGCCAGCGGAAGCTCCAATCAAATTACTTTCAAAATATTCAACAGCTCACCCGTGTAGTTACATTGCCATTGGAATTATGGTAAGCCGTCGTTCAAAGTATATAAATCGATTTCCACGACACGTACGCAGTGGGATTAGATTGACGTGGGCGAGGCATAGCTAGACATCGGCTCAAATTGTATTTGTCTAGGCGTGCTCATTTGCCTTTTTGCAGACCATCGCATACACATTGCCATAGCACAGAACCCATGTTATCGTGGTAAGAACAAGGAACTATCAAATGCAATTCACCTTTCCAGAGTATCCATCAATCACCTGACGTCATATGACGTCATAATCAGCTAAGCGGCGTGTATGATGACGTCATATTCATTACGTCATAAATGATTCTAGTTGGCTCGTTTTTAACTCTTAATGGTCCGATACGTTGTACAAATTGTATGTCTCTAGTATTTAATAAAGATGCTGTTGAATATTTTGAAACTAATTTGACTGGGCGCTGTGGCAGCAACAACGCCCAGTTAATTTCTTCCAAAATATGTAATAGCTTACCTGCATAGTTTTCTGGAAATTGATAGTTGGGAACTTCAGGGATCGATCGAGGTGTGGGTGGAGCTTAACTAGGTGTCGGCGGGCCTTAGCAAACACTGGATAGGTCTATTCATTTGAGTGAGCAAGAAAATGGCGGAACTGTGAAACTATAAATTTCACCAATTCCAGAACACATATCTGCAATCTAGTAATATTGCCTAGCTATGCCCCAGCCCATTTTTAGCAATGCCCCTCTCATTTCTAGCTAAATGTTGGCCATGCGCTAAGAGTTTGGGGATCAATTTATATACGCTGAACGCTGAAATCCAAGAATCCCAAATTCAAGGTAGCTAGAACTACACTGGTAATCTGTTGCATATTTGGAAACTAAGTCGAGTAGATGATGTTACTGCCTATGACAGCAGCAGCGCTTAGTCATATCAGTTTCGAAGTCTTCAACAGAATATGTATTAAATAGTAAAGCCAGACAATTCCTAAACTTTACGGACTATTCGAGGTTGCTGATGGAGCTAGCTAGATCAGTCATTACACATTTTCACTGTGCCCTTAGTCAACATGTGACGTAATTTATGTTGACGTAATATACTTGAGTGTCAGATCGGATCTATCCATTGGTAACCTATGTAATGTTCACCAAACAGTTCAAGGCTCGGTTATTCCAAAACATCAACAGAGTGTGTATTCAATTATAGCTCATTTGAAAACAGTTTTTAAAAGCAACCCTTCCATATTTCTCAAGAACAAAATTAGAACAGAATGCCCCAAAAATTCGATTTATGCAAAACCAAGATACCAGTATCGATGCTGCGGCATCGCACACTTATATAACACACGAGTTCTCAGTACTTACCTGGCACATTAAACGTGTCATCAACTGAATATAGCGGGTTGGTACGCATTTCGCCGTATGGGACGATGAGTTGGAATCGACACGTGCATAATGAGAACATTATATTTTTGGCATGACAACATGTACTATTTCTATATCAGCGTTGTTATAACTTCCTCTGACAATTCGCCAGAAACCCCCAACCAAAAACCAGGTCTGAGTTCTGCCGTTAAAAGCAGTGGAAACTTCCATAAACTGCAATCATTTCTCGCAACCTTCTCCACCATGGATGTCCCTTTGTGAGTACCCTCAGCCTATTTAGATTATTTTTCGGTTTTAGTTGCCATAGATTTCGTTTTGAGGCAGTATCATAAAGCACTTAACAAGTTGTTGCAATGGTGTCCTATGCGTGCCTTCTACTTGTTGACACTGAGTACTGAACACCGTGATGTTTACTGAGCGGGTGTATTCTCTGACATTCGAGGAATATGGCCAAACAAACCTCAGTCATAGACAAACACAACTAAACGTAGATTTACTGGAACAATTTATTTCGTAACAATGAGCGAAAAAATGGAAGAAAAAACATTGGATGAAACAGGACAAAATTGTAAACAAGACATACATTCAAACCTGTATATACGGGCAACCTGCCTATAATGGGCATGCGTATCAGCGCCGCAAGCATTCCATCAGTAAATGAAGGTCATGAAATAGGCTAATGCAGCGACATACCATGACCTGTTTTTGAGACACAAGCTGTTTCGATCTCCTCTTTTCGCGACACATCATCTTGCGACACCGACACAGGCAGGTCGTCAATTTAGACAGGTTTGATTGTATTACATATATCAGCAAATAACTGATGTCTTGTGCAAGATGGTGTTCTCACCAAAATCAGACAAGAGGTTGAATTACTATTACTATTAGCCTACTTCCTAAAGGACCTGTCCAGTTATAGCTATGCCACGCCCACCTCTAGCTAAGCTCCACCCACACTTCGATATGTTGGGATTGATCGATCCCCGAGTGCCCTAACTATCAAGTTCCTGATAACTATAAAGGTAAGCTGTTGAATAGTTTGAAAGTAATTTCACTGGGTGCTGTTGCTGCCATAGGCAGCAACAGCGCCCAGTGAAATTACTTTCAAAATATTCAACCGAATATTTTTTAAATAGTAAATTCATAAAATTCGTACGACAACGCATAGCCCGTCTTCAAATATGCGTTCGTGACGTCAGTCATTATGATGTCATTCTACAGGTCACGTAGTTGATTATGACGTCGCATGATGGGTGGATAAAGTGGAAAGGTCTTGTAAGGTACCAATCTTAAGATCTACAACGTATGCACGTGTATTGATCTGCATGCGCGCGTTGATGTACGAGGCTGGGTTATGCTAACAAATCAACATGACTCCACTGAAAGTGATACTTTTACGCGGTTTGGTTGCGTTCTGATTTGCTAACATGGGTTACCAGTATCGTGATTTATAATGGATGTGTCCCGTCTGTCACTCACGTATATGCAGTCATAATCAATCACGTCATGTTGACGTAACAACCATAACAAAAAATACTTCGCCATGTTCATGATATTGTCCGGCAGTTGTACAAATTGTATGTCTTTACCACTTATATAATAAACGCCCCATTGACAGTTTAGAAACTAATTTGAGTGGGCTCTCTTGCTGCCATAATCAAATTAGCATCAAATTAGTCAACAGGTTAGCTGGATAGCTATCGTGAAATTGTGATTCGAGGATTTCAAGATTCAAAGCATATAAATCGACCCCAACACGCGAAATGCATGGAAGGAGCCTAGCTACAAGTGGGAGGGGAATAGCTTAAAGTGAATTCATCTATCGACCACATAACATGATAGAGTTGATTGGACCGATTTGAGACACTAGAAACAATACCTACACACCCGTTGTGTTCTATATTATTATAGATCTAATCTCTATAGACCAAACCAATATCAATGTTCAATATATTCTATATTTGAAGTGCATACAAAATCTTTCCTACCCATATAAATATTTTACGTATGAACAAGAAGAAACAGAAAGTTGAAAACGAAAAAAATGGGAATATCTTTTTTTTATTTTGGCAATTCTTGATATGACACTGATTGACGCGCGGGTAGTTAGCCAAATCATCGGATCATAGACCCAATACTATAGAAGCTAGATCGTGGCAATTACTAAGACGAAGCAAAAATTATTTGATATTGGATTGAGCGGGGCATAGCTAGCGATGAGCGGGATTCCAATACACCTTTCTAGAGTATCCATCTATAATATGACGTACTATGATGTCATAATCAGCTAAGTGCCATGTATGATGACGTCATACTCATTACGTCATACATGCTCATGTTGGGCCCGTCTATAACGCTTAATAGTCCGATACGTTGTACGAATTGTAAGTCTTTGCTATTTAAGAAACATGCCGTTGACTATTTTGAAACTAATTTGGCTGGTCGTTGTGGCTGCCAACAGCTTACCTGCATGGTTTTCTGGAAATTGATAATCAGATCGTTCAGAGATCGATCGATCCCAACACGAGCGAGGTGTGGGTGGAGCTTAGCTAGGGATGGGCGGGGAATAGCTAAAAATGGAACGGTCCATTGCGTAGCCTTTGCTATTGAGCACGCCGATATACAAACATGTCCATTCCTTAAGCAGAACACTGTGCCACAAATTGGGTCTCGACTCAATATTGCAGGATGTAATGTTAACCAAATTCTGCGCGTATTGCTTAAATTATGGTGGAAGGGATGTAAAATGTTAGTGCCTACGTGAGCATTCTATGTGCCATTGTGTATTTGGGGCATGGCTAATGCCAGCGGAGTAGATATATGACTGCATATTGTCGCATTACTTTATGGCGTTATATGGACATGCTAAAGATCACGTGTCTGATGTGTCTACACCTTTGAGTGACTGATGGGTTAAGATATCGGGGACTCACATCCATCGAGACATCAGACGATAACTGATTCCACCGAGATGATAGGTCTACTATGTTCGTGTTCACGCTAGAAAGATACTCCAAAGTAAAGCCATGCTGAAATATGGCGTTATTCTGGATTAACTATCTAGTATGAGCACGGCCTATGTGTTTATGGCACGGATTTGGGCTAAATATGTACCTATATCGAGGCTGGAACAGTATGGGGCTAAATAATGATGCTCTGTCTCGGGTTTCTATTTCCTTAAATGGGCTAACTATGTACTCATATGGTGATGTTTTGTTTTCTTATCACACTTCTATGTTACCGTTGTTTGCACATTTGTAGCATAGCTAGGCATGTGTGCCTCTAAATCATACGAGTTCAGCCTGGTGCGATACAAAAAATCAAATAATACTATCCCATGCGTGGCATTGGTGGATTCACTCAAATGCTGTTTGTACAATTCTAATGGTACAGTGTATATATGGTGGCATATATTGGAAGATACTGTTCATTCTAAATTTATAATAATAATAGTAATGTAAGTGAGCGTATGAGCGTAGGTCTATGCGTGAGTATGTATGTGCGTGTATATGTCAGTGTTAAACGAATGGCTCTATGCATTGGGTAGATGTGCGCGCGCATGTGTGCATGGTGTGCACGCTCATGTTTGCACTAGCATGTGGGCAAGTACAATTTCAAATAGAGAAACAATATCAAATGTATGCAATGTCAGTTTCTCTGCCCTATCAATATATTGGCGATAATAGATAATAGACAATTGCTTTTCATACACGTAATACATATATCTTTAAACAAATTATATGAACTATAACAATAATAATGGATATTGGCCCATTCTATTGTAATTTGCAGGCAGTTCGTGCGCAAGCCGGAGTGAAGACTTTGTGATTTCTAACTTGGAGATTGGTGGCACCAATACATTTTGAAAATGATCTTGCTGTATAGCTTTGCTCCCAGATGCAAAATGATCATATTTTCGTGTGAAAACGTGTATTACACTGTTACGAAGTGTCAGGGCAAGTTGACTTCTGCAATGAGGGCTATGACATGTTACCCAAGTAGTATACTTCACACTCAATGGGTGAATCCACTTTTAGCTAGGTAATGATGCGCCTAGCTCTAGCTAAGCTCCCTCCACGCTTTGACCGTGTTGAGATTGACCGAACCCTGAATTCACCGTAACTAAACAGGCGCGCTGTAGCATATTTTGAAACAAATTTCCCTGACTGCATTTGGTGTATATGGAGGCAACAGTGCCCAGTCAAATTAGTCTCAGAATGTTCAAGAGAATGTTTATTAAATAGTAAATCCATCAGGGAAATGCAATGGACCTTTCTGGTTTTAGCCATGCCCCACCCATCTCTAGCTAAGTTCCACCCACACCTCGCTCGTGTTGGGATCGAGCACCTTACGTATCAATTTCCAAAAACACCCAACTGCACAGGTAAGCTGTTGCCTATTTTGAAACTAATTTGGCTGAGCGCTGTTGCTGCCTAAGGCAGCAACAGCGCCCAGTCAAATTAGTTTCAAAATATTCAACAGCATGTTTATTAAATAGCAAAGAATTACAAAGACACACAATTCATACACCGTGTCGGGGTATTTGAGATTTAATGACGGTCTATATGGAACCCTTTGTGACATACTGATTGTGGCGTCATCATACACGCGCTGAGCTGATTATGACGTCATACGAGGTCAACTGATGGATAGATACTCTGGAAAGGTGAATTCGAACACTTGCCAGGTTCATGACGGAGTGTACCTGTCAATTACGAATGCGACGCCAGCCTACATGTCATGTAATGGACCTTTCCACTTTTAGCTATGCCTCGCCAATCACAATCTAAGCTCTACCAGCACCACGTCCATGTTGGGATCGATCGATCTCTGAACTCCATGACTATCCATTTCCAGAAAACTATACGCCTAAGCCGGAACTAATGGCAGCAACATCGCTCAGTCAAATTAGATTCAACATATTTAACATCATGTTTATTAAATAATAGAGCTATACAATTCGTACAACGTGTCAGATTATTAAGCTTTAAAGAGGGGCAATATCGAATCATGTATGCCGTCATGATTATGACGTCAGCCTACACGTCATGTATTTGATTATGACGTCATATGATGGATGGATGGATGCAGTGGAAAGGTCCGTCCACTATGGCGTCATGTAGCGATAGATTGGATTCATTCATTACATTATATTCAGGTTGCCGTTACTATACATAGTGATGCATCTAGCTCCGCCATGAACGCCGTAAGGCCATTGGAGTACATGAATTAAATGTCTTTTCTATGTAATAACACAGCAACAGCACATGGTTATATTTCCTTCAAATTAGTCAACAGTTGACCGTAATAGTTACCTTGATATTAGGATGCTAGATATTCGGGATTTAAAGTATATACATTGATTCCAAAAAGCGGACATGGGGTCGTAACTTAGCTGGAAATGAGCGGGACATAGGTAGAGGGGGGTGGGGTGGGTTGGCGGGACATAGCTAGAGATGAGCGAGATATAGCTAGAGATGAGCGGAGCATAGATAGTGATGAGCGGGATATAGCTAGAGATGAGCGGGCCATAGGTAGAGATGAGCGGAGCATAGCTAGAGATGAGCGGGACATAGCTAGAGATGGGCGGGACATAGCTAGAGATGATCGGGAGATAGCTAGATATGAGCGGGACATAACTCGGTATGGGCGGGCGATAGTTAGAGATGAGGGGGAGATAGCTAGAGATACGCGAGACATACCTAGAGATGAGCAGGAGATATAGCTAGCCATGGATCACCTATTGGGCATTAAACGGACCAGGTCAAATGAACTTTTCTTCATAATACGTTACACATATATCATTAACAAATAAAAATAACTAACAATGCATCTTGATACACACGGAGCAACATGCTGTATACATCAAGTTGTTTCCGACAATAGTCTATCACGAGCCAACAAGGTGGAAACATTACATTGTATACAACAAGTTGGTTACACCAAGTTTGATGAAAAAACCCCGATACATGCGTGCTAACTGGCTGCATCCAACATGTTGGATGAGCATATTTGAATGACAATTTTAGATGAAAATAGGGCACTGGTATCTTGTTCCAGCCAACCTGATGTTGTATACAACATGTTGCACGTGCGCACACGCGAGCCAACTTTTTGTACACGACACACTATTATATACAGCTTGGCGCACCGTGTACATCGATATTATTAGCAACGTACAAGTGCTGAAGACATGTGTGAAAGACTATAAAGGGAGTCTGATTATACAACAATATCAACATAACTAATACATGTAAGCTACTCTATTTAACATGGACACCTGCTTGCGGTGACAGCGG